>JBAMJV010000770.1:0-32500 GCA_037951105.1 Echinarachnius parma
GGCTTAAGATTAACTGTATCTGGGAAAGCGTGTTATGATTTTATATATTTTTAACGAAGAAAACAAATAATTGACGCACTAATAAATATGCACCCAAACTCACACATAAATATTGTATTAATGTCATACACAGTTCCAACATGAACCATATGGCGCATGTATGATCCAACAACATGCCCACACAACACAACACACGGGGAAGATTTTGCATTTATAAACTTGAAATGGTGCAATTTGATTCACTTCATGTCATACCTGTGAAGGAAATTTAGAATCCGAGTTAAACAAAAAAAGAATAAAATGTCTATGCTCTCATCAGATGTTTACAACAAACTGAGATACACTGTTTGCGCGCGAAGCGCGCAGCGAAAATTGAAAATGGATGTATAAACTAGTTTTTGAACGTCAGCTCATACATTTGATTTTGTCTTTCCCACTCTTTTTATTTGGGGGGGGGGGGGGGGGTTTGGGGGGGCAAAATTGCGTTTTGCCCCCCCACTTTTTGGATTGGGGGGGGGGGGGGGCGGCCGCCCCCCTGCCACCCCACTTCCGGCGCCTATGTGCACCAGCCATCAGGCGCTTCGCTCCCTCGGTACTCATTATTGGCTGTGTGTTGTTGGATCATACATAATGTTGCATAATTATGGTTTATGTTGTTGTGTGTGTGTTTTGGGGTCCATATTTATTAGTGTGTCAATTATTTGATTTCTACGTGAAAAATATATTAAAACTTTCTGGTCGATCAAATCATATCACGCTTTCCCAAATACAGCCGAATTTCCTATCTAGGTATGCACCAGATTGCACAATTTCAAGTCCAAAAATGCAAAAGCTCCCTACCGTGGGAGGGGGGACACCCCCCTCCCACACCCTCCGCCCGGTCAGTCGCTTCGCTCCCTCGCAATGTCTCACTCTCACATAAGGCTCAAAGTTGGCAACCCAGAGTCTGGTTGGACATGAGCCCCTACACACACAAATTGTGAGCCCTCTTGGGGTTTTGCCCCCCCCAATCCAAAAATGCTTCCGGCGCGCCTGACATTCGGGCAACGTAATGTTACATTCGAGAAAACCCATGCCATTTTAGAGCAAAACTCGTCCCATATTCGGAAAATCATGTTTTTTTGGGACTTCTTCATTTAAAAACCCTCATGATATTCGGGCCTGAAACAGGCGAAGACCTTTCTTCCCCCCCCTTTTTTTTTGCTTGTCAGGTGAAATATGGGAAGGATAATTATTCGTGCCGCAAAATACCTCAGCACCCCCTGTGAAAGATGTGCTCCTACGCCTATGGGTGTGTGATTGTGTATATTATTTTGTGTAAATGGGTTCCTGGTTGTAATCTTGAGTACAATACATAATTATTCTTTCTTATTTCTTATTTAGCTGAAAGAAAATGTCAAAGACATCCTGCAACCTGAGCATGATGACGTCATACTTCTCAAGTTTCTTCGCGGTGAGTTTATAGCAATAGTGAAAAAATCTGGCACATGAAAACATACGCACAAACCAATCTAACACAAGCACGTACGCACGCACACATATATTAATAATTAATAATGTTTTTTGTTAAATACACTGAATCTAATTTAATTATATCAAATTTAATTTGAAATATATGTGAAACTCTTCTTGCTTGGTTTAAATTCAAGTAAGATTTTTTTACTATGATGTAAATAATTATCACTATTCTTATAAAGGGGAAGTTCAATTTTGGTATAGAGGGCGCTGCGCGAAACAATTTTTATGTGAGATAATGAAAAACTGAATGTACAATTTGAAAGAGCATACAATTTTGATGGCAGAATAAACTTTATTTGATCAAAATCAGTTCAAAAACGGCTGAAATATCAAGAAATATATCCGATTGGAATAAATCGGGGGCCCAGATTTATTCGATGATTTTTTTTAAAATTTAAAAATGCCTACATTGTTGACTGCGCAGTAACAGGCCTTCGAAATATGATTTTCAGTTTCATTATGTACTCAATCCCTCAGCAAATATCGAAACTAGTGTTAATCGGGTCAAAAATTGGCATACAATGAAATTTCAATTTGACTGTACCGCTAATCAATAAGAATAACAATTTTACTAAATTTGCCGAGCCAACCTGTATTACCATGATTACAGAAAATGTAACATAACATTTTCAACGTTGGCTGTTTTTACTTTCCCAGTTTATTCCTAGGTTAGAAGAAGTTTAAAGGGGTAGTACAGTTTTGGTAAGGCTGAGCTTTAGTAACGAAAACCTGCACAATAACATTACAAACTAATAGTTATAACTCCACCATGCTCGAAAGGTATAGAAAATTACAAACGACTAAGTAAAAAGCCTGTTATTATTCAAAAAGAGCCATTAAAACACAAGAGGGCGCACTCTAAAAAAGCATTGGTTTCAACCATTTTTCACACAAAATTATGCATGTAATGTTTTGTTAAAATAATGATTAAATAGAGAGATCATCAAAAACTATTTAAAAACCTCTTTTGAAAAAGTGTAAGCATTTAAAAAAAAAAAAAAAAAAATCATCGAATAAATCTGGGGCCCAGATTTATTCCGATCGGATATATTTATTGATATTTCAGCCGTTTCTGAACTGATTTTGATCATAAAGTTTATTCTGTCATTAAAATTGTATACTCTTTCAAATTTTACACTCAGTTTTTCATATTCTCACCAACAAATTATTTCGTGCAGCGCCCTCTATACCAAACCTGAACTGCCCCTTTTAACTTCGTCCTATTAACTTCAGCCGATTTTTCCAGAAGTAATATTTGACACTTCAATCATGATATACGAATATCATTGTAAGATTGTTTTGAATGATATAAGATATATTCATACAAAAGGAACTCCAAATCAATTGGGCGAAGTATTCGAATTCGGATATTATGAATGATCGAAGTATTTGGATTCGGAAACTTTTACTCTAGTCGGAAAGCGTTCCGGAACGCCTGTCAATTCTAAATATTTCCAAAATTAGAGAGACATTTGACAAATAAAAACCCATTCCATTCATATTATACAATAAACCAAACAGCAAGGTACATGAGAAGTGCAAAAAGCTCCAAGGGCTGAATTTGACGATGTTAAAGGGACTTAGTAACATTGTCCAAATCCTCAAAATCCAATTGGAATTCTATCGGTTCCCTCATACCTTGTTGTATTCGTATTAACAAAAAAAGTATGGGACAGGTTTCGTGTTTTCAAATTTCCCTTTCGTTAAAAAGATATTTACAATTGAAGTGTTCAGAAGTTAAATAATCCACTGGATCGTCAGAACCGTGTACAAAGTGAGTGCAATGAGTTAGTGATATCACTTTGCATTTTTGCTCATTACTCGGCCATATAACGTCCATTTAACTTGACATTTTCACACAACACCCAGTGGACATATCATATAACAACAATATACATGTACATTGTATCAACCACTCATCACTTATTGCATGTGTAAACAAAACTACTAGATCCCTTTAATGTCCCGCATTTCTCTTTTCTTCTTATTTCACATAAAAGCAAGGCATTTCGATCTGAAGAAGAGCGAAAAGATGTTTAGAAAAGTAAGTACCGATGACGTGCTGACCACCCTTCTCGTATTGTCAATCCCATTTCAATGTTTGAGATTTAATTTCTCTTCTATTCTTTAGTATTCCTTTAAACTATATCTTGTTTTTAGTCTTGAACTTATATAATGCTTGGACAGAGTTATACCCTTATCGTACCCTCTCATGTACCGTTTCTCATGCCCTGTTCGTGTCTCTGTTGGCACTCCTATTTCTGTTTTGTGTAGTTCTCCATTATCAAACATATTATAACACATTAGTTGTCATTATTATCATTGAGGGATGAACAATGATATTACAAGCCATACTTTTTAAAAAGAGGACCCCCCTTTTCCCTATATAAATATACTTTTGAAATTGTGTTAAAACTTAATGGACCGAATTCTCATCAGTGGCTCAACTTGTGCCCGGCCTACACAGACAGAGACTACGGGTAACCAGTTACACCATTTTGCACCTGCATACCTATTGGTCCCCGGAGATATTATAATTGTTTCCTTTCACTATCCTGTCAATCCCTTGAGTTCTGATTATATGAATCATGACAATGGGCCCTTTAATATTCAGTAATAGTATAGTCGCTCATCAGCCAAATCGCGTCCTGGGGTGGTCTCTATATCATGTTGGTTAGGTTCATTTGCCATATTTACGTGCAATTTTCTTTCAGTATCCAACAGAATTGGTCTTGATTATAGGTGGTTGCTATAGTAGCGGTCGCCTTTCACCTTTTTAATGCAGGATAATTTGTTAAATGTTGCTTCCCATTGTTTGACAGTACTCAATAACACAACGTTTAGATAGCAACATTTTCGAAGAACGTATTTTTATTGTTTTTAGTTGTTTATTATTTCATATGTTATAATTTTCCCCAATGAATGATAAAAGCAAAATACACAATAATGAACACATTATATTCTTTTATTTTAGGACGTCGAGTGGCGGAAAGAAAACCAAGTTTCATCAATTCTTGATACCTACGAAGTTCCAGAGGTAACTATAATATTCATATATTATAATGTAAGACATGACAGAAATACCCCTTCCTGAAAGAGGAGTATTATGAAATGTAGAAGTTATTATAGACTCAAACCCCCCCCCAAAAAAAATAAATAAAATAAAAACAGGTTAGCACCGTGCACAGTGGCAAAGCTTGGTGGGACTGATTGCGGAGCGGGGGGGGGGGGGGGGGGGGGGGGTGGGCACACAAATTATTGGGGGCACTTTTTTTTTGTGTAAAAAATGGTAACTTTTATATTTTGTACTTTAAATTATGTGGGTGGGGTGTGCCACCCTTGTTCCCCGTTGTTTCGCCACTGACCATGTTCACTCTTTACTAGCAAACCGGGATGTACCCCCTCCCCCTAAAAAAAAAGTAATACCAATGAAAAAAAATTTGAATACCGTTATGCGTTGTAAAAAATAATGTAAACACAAAAATCTACTCCTGGCCGAACGGACTTCAAAACGAATCTGTTTTCAGGGAAGCAACCCAGTACTAACACAGTGATAAACATGATAACAGGGATTTTTTTTTTTAAGTGCATCATGTATTTTGAAATGATTTAGTTTTTTGACTTGTTGATATTTCTTCTAATTACAATATTATTATTCTACTGTAATCACGTATTTTTGTTTGTCTTCTCTCTTGTCGTTAGTAATTATGTACATACAGTGTTTATGTTTCGCTAAATTCTTTGTTTATGGTAATTGCTGTATTTCTAAAGATTTGATATACATTTCTATATATTTTTTTCTCGTATGATTTCTTATGATTTAACTTTACTGCAATTAAACTCTGTATAGAGTAGGTTTTTTTTTTTTTTTTGGGGGGGGGGGGGGGAATTCATTCAATTCCATTGCCAGTTTTCATATATTTCCATATTTGTCCAGCTATAGGTCTCGATTGTTTTGAAATATTTTATTATTTGTATACTTTGATCACTATAATCAGGGTGCCCTTAACTCGACAAGCTTTATGCTTCTTATAGGTGCTACCCGTTGCATCGTAACTTTTCAAATTTATAACTGCGGATCTTATTTGAAATAAACGTTGGATTGATTACTCATAGTTCACTTTATACCATTACCATCATGTTACATTAATTACTTTAAATTTTATGTCATTTTTGTACAATTTTTGTTTTTCTTCTCAGGTTTTCAAGACGTACTGGTGCGGTGGAGTTTGCGGCATCTCAAAAGACGGACACGGAGTATACATAAATCCCATTGGAAACATAGACCCGAAAGGTTTAATTTCTTGAATTTACTTATTCATCATTTATTCGAAAACTAAAACAATATAGTGCATTAATTTACAAATATACAAGTCTTTTTTTGTTCTATTTTGTAACAAAACAAAAAATGCTAACGTGATAAACATATCTATTGATTGAGTATAGCTTATATACTTGCCCGATCCGAGTGAATGGGTCATCGTCATTGGCGAGCTACCAATTAGGGGTCCTTGTAGCTCAGTTGGTTACATATCGTAAACTAGAGATCTTGGGTTCAAATTCATCAAGAGCTGAAAGTTCAACACTTTTTATATTTGACTATTTTGGGGGAGTTTCATGTTTGTTTTGTATTAATACATGCATATACACAGTGGTGTTACGTACTCGGGTGTTCTTTGCTTCTTTAAAAAAATATTTATTACAGTCAAACCTATCAAACCTGTCTTAGTGATAACCTGTTTATAGCAGCCAACGTGCCTGTAGAGAAAAACTGTAGAGAAAAACAGTACTTATAGAACCTGTCTATACAAGCCACCTGTCAACAGTGGCCACTTTTTTAATTTCCCGAAGGTGGTCACTAGACACAGGGTTGACTGTATTTGATTATATCTTTGGAATAACATTTTTTTTCTTTCTCGGATGTATGTAACTTTTGTTTTCTTACATGCAGGTATCATGTACTCTGCAAAAGGTAGCGACATACTGAAGACGTATACGTATCACATAGAATACCATATGAAAAATGCCGACGAATATGCAAAAAAGGTCAGTAAAGCATGTGAATGCATTTTTATTTAACTGAACACAATGTAAAAATGTGTTCGTATACTTTGAAAAATTGTGTAGGATTGTAACATATTTTCTAATATGGGAATCTATTCACGACATTCAGATCGCACTATCCCCTTTTCAATATAGTCTTCAATAATTTCATGTAAATTTCATCTATGGTACGATTTCCTTCCATTTTTTTGACAGCGAGGGGTGAAGAAAACCGAGGGTTCCATCATGGTCTTTGATCTGGAAAATCTCGGTCTTCACCATCTCTGGAAACCGGGATTCGACATGTTCATCAAGGTACCTATATTTAATATCGTACAAGGGATAATTACCATATTGTAAAGTTATTTACATGTATCTCATTTGTTGATGATCTATCACTATTCGGATTAATATACATACTTTTAAAATACTATTCATTTCCCCTTCGTTTATGAACTAGAGACTGACAATTATACGCTTACTAGCTGTAATATTTTCCCATATGTCTAATTTTGTTTGCGATATCAGTTATGTAACGAAGCCTGGAAAACTGTAAATGTATACATTTTATTGTTTTCCTTTGGAGAGGCCGTGGGGGGGGGGGGGGGGGGGGGGGGGGGGGCTACGTTTAATTGATTAATTGTTTAGTATTCTTAGTAATTACTGATACTTTTTATTTATTGTTTTAAGACGACTATGCTTGCGGAGCAGCACTACCCCGAGCTGATCTACAAGCTGTTCGTCATCCGGGCACCCAAGATCTTCCCGGTGACCTTTAACCTCATCAAACCCTTCCTTCGGGAAGACACACGCAAGAAGATACACGTTGCGGGAAGTATGTTCGAACAGTTGATTTGCTACACATTTGTCAGCAAAATTGTTCCAGAAGACACTGTGTAATTAATGTTGTCTTACTTTTTGCCTCCATTTGACCGTTAACCTCATCAAACAATTCCTTCGGGGAGACACACGCAAGAAGATACATGTTGTATAGGAAGTTCGTTCATGAAAACAATAATGATTTTGATACGCACGTACCAACAAGATAATTCCAGATCACGATGTGGTCATCATTTTCTTCCACGTGACCTTTTACCAAATTAAACCCTTGACTCTGTTGCTAAGAACGACACACGCAATCAACAAGATTTAGGTCGTAGGAGGAAGAAGGCACACCATCATTATATAATTACTAACTGGATCGTGTATTACCACCGCATTTTGTATTAAAATATGCATTTTTAACAAACAATGCCCTTTCAATCATTGGTTTTTCTTTTTATAATTTATAATCGCTAGGCGTCTACATGTTTTTGATTCTAGCTGTCAAGTAATTTTCTCATAATCACGAGTTTCTCTCCTCTATTTAAATGTATAATGCTACTTTTATTTTCATTTTAAGTAGGAACTAAACACAGTTTGTTGTTACGTTTAAGACAATTATCGAACTACGAAAATGGTATTAATTTCAGATAATTGGAAAGACGAACTACTGAAACTCATCGACGCAGACCAACTCCCTGTGTACTGGGGCGGAACCATGAAGGACCCTGATGGAAATGAAAAGTGTCCGTCACTGGTACGTTATGGGTTATTCCAAATTGTAACAAAATATGCAAATTGGAAATAGGCTACATTCTTTAGGCAGTTGACGTGACCAAGAACGTGCAATGAGATTTATGGGGAGGAGGTCGAGAAGATAATGAACATACATGCAGATGTATGCCATGAGGCTGAGGTCTTTTCCGAATATCAATCGTCCTTTCCATTATTACCATATGCCTGCCTGAAAATCATAATATTGCCTGAAGGTGTCGTGAATTTACCAAAAAATTACATATTTTAAATTAACTTAACAATGACAGCTAGATTTGTCCTAAACGTGTACGTGATTTTAGGCCAAATGTTGACGTTTCAAGACTATCAGGGGCTGAATAATGCAGCCCCTAGACATCCGAAAACATGCAAGAAGAGGGACGGAAAGTATAATCAGCTGGATTCTCATAAAATCAAATCAAATCAAATCAAATCAAATCAAACAAAATCAAATAAAATCAAATCAAATAAAATCAAATCAAATCAAACTAAATCAATTCCCTACTAAAGGTAATACCGGGAGGAAAGGTCCCTACGTCGTTCTACCTGAAGGACCGTGAGCCACCCCACACACTGACCGCACACGAGGTATCACGAGGGGGCGCTATCGAGTTCAAGTACGAAATCAACCATCCAGACAGTGTTCTCAGGTAAGCACGGTCAAAACCTGTCTTAGTGGCCACCTGTCTATAGCAGCTAACCTGCTTATAGTGACCACCTGAAGTGATTCATTGCGGATAAATCAATGTTCGCCTGTTTACAGTGACCACTTTTCTTGTTTTCTGTTGGTGGTCACTAAATACACTTTTTGTTTAGAAGTGCTTTAATGTTTACAGAAAACAGGTATGAGTTCCAGACGGACCGCGCCGACATCAAGGTCGGGGACGATCGACTCGAGGGGAAGATCGAAGAAGAAAGCAATCGCCTTTACGTTCTAATCTTGTGTTTCAAGTTGCATGATAATCTCGTATTCAAATCTCAAAGGCGCTAAATCAACTTTCCATATCAAATGGGTTAACGGTTTCAGTACATCAATAATCTACGTAGCTATCTAGAAATATAGAATATTAGGACAATTTACACAATAACAATACAAAATATGGAACGTTCAAATCCATATTCACATAGCCATGTGTACAACGTTGGAGACAGAAAGATGCTTTACTCCAAAGTTGAACAAGTGGATTTAGCGCCTTTATGAATTAGGCTCTTATATAATACCTTATTTATCCCTGCTATTCTTTACACAAACCATCTTTATTACTGAATGTTAAGGTACGAATTCCAGGCGGACTACACCGACATCAAGTTCGGTGTCGATCGTTTCGAGGGGAAAAAGAAAGTCAGTTGATTCACCTATAACCCCCTCTTTAGTAATGATTCCATCATGTCCATATTCCTTACTTACTGAAATATGTTTTTCTAACTTCCTGTTCACAAATGTTTTCTATTCTGTCGATGACCAGGTATGAATTCCAGACGGACTGCGCCGACATCAAGTTCGGCGTCGATCGCGTCGAGGGGAAGAAGAAGACGCCCATGGTGAAACTGGAGAAGTACAACAGCCACATGGTACCGGAGAACGGGGAGGTGATGATACAAGAACCGGGCACCTGTAAGTCTGTTTTTATCCAATGATTAAACTTACTCTTAGCATCTCTTGGTTCTTATGGCCTATAAAGTTCCAGTGCACCGTTTCTCCTTCCCTTTTCCTACCCGACCAAAATGTGGCGAAACGGTCAGTACCTAGCAAATTTCGAAGTTCCATGACGTTACGTTTCACGCCAAAACCGAGCCAAATTAAAAGCATAATATCCTACTGGTCCATTCCGAACTTGGTCCGGATCATTTTCTTTCATGCGAGTACCGGATGTCAAACGGATAGGAACCTGGAGAAACGGTGCAGGGGGACTAGGCCATCAGGCCCGTATTCTCATCAGTGGCACAACTTGAGTCCCGAATACAAATGTTATACCATGTTGCACTCACGGTAAAAAAAAAAATGACTAACCCTTTGTCTTCATTATCGATGCAACTCTCGATGCCTACTCTCTTTCTCCGTTCATTATTGACTTTGTTTAATTATAAGTACATGCAGTAAATATGTGATATAATACAAATTGATTTAGTAATAATTTGATAATAATTATACATTATTAATTTTCAGATGTAGCCCGTTTTGACAACAGTCACAGCTGGACCAAATCCAAGAGGTTATTGTACTGGATCGAGGTCCTAGAACCCACTGATGCCGAGCAAGAGTTCGAGAGCGTTCTTGAAGAGACCGTCAACCTCAGCCTAAAGGACTAGAACTACACTTCACACATACCATACTTGACCACGGGGGTGTTTCACAAAGATCCTAAGTTGAACTTAACTCTAAGTTGGACTTAACTATTATGGTAAGCCATTTGTAGCCTTGGAATACAATATATTCAAAAGCAAAAAAGCAAGAATTTTAGAATTTTCATAAATGTTTCATTAAGAACATGAAATCTCCTTGATAATAGAAAATATTTATGGTTTGAATCAACATTTCATGCCTTTGTAAAAGGATTTTTTCAAAGAAACTAATGGCTTTCCATATTTTTAAGTCCAACTTAGAGTTAAAGTCATACCTGTAAAGTGTCCAAATCCACGAAAATTACTTGGAGCTTCCTCGTTTCTCTTCTACCGTGTTGTTTAGCTTATGGTAAGAGAAGAATAAAATAGGGTTTGATTTTTTCAAATGTCCCTTTAGTATGAAGATAATTATCATTGAAAATCATTATTTCTAAAGCGTTAATCAACGCAATTGAAAAAAAGTACAATTGTCTCAGCTGAGAACGTCCGCATGCAGCACCCGTGAGAACATTCCGGAGATTGAACTTTGAGCCGAGCGAGTTCAAATTCCATGAATTATGTACTACGTGTGTAAAAATACACGGGTGCGAATATCTCAAACGGATCATTGATTACTGCGACAAAAGTATGGAAGACCATCAGTATTCGGTGATAAAATATGAACTCAATATTCGTTTTTTTCACTAGGTAAACAGTGTTCGTTTTCTTTCAAACTTTCACAAATCTTTCAATTGTATTTTACAATGATATTGATATAGGATTGAAGTCTCAAATGTCATTTTGTGCAATATCTGACACTTTACAGGCATCACTTTAAGTTCAACTTAGGACCTTTGTGAACCACCGCATAGGATACTGTATAATTATTATTATACAGTACAGTAATCGCTTGCGCTCTGAGTCTTTTCGATATGCGTGATTTACTCCTCAAACAGTTTCTCGTGATCGGGATTTAAAAAGCAACACCACAGACATTGGATATATATATTACATAGAAGATAGAAGATGTTTTCATATACAGTATCCATGTATTCAATGTTTAAATACAAGTGATTCTTTTTATTTGTAAATACATTTATGTAAAGATATATATGAAACAAAAAAAGACAGCAAAGAAGATAGAAACATTGATAATGATATATTGAAGAATAATCTCACAGTTTAAACTATGTCATGTATATTAGTTGTACTAGGCCAATTGTTAGGTAATATTTAGTAACCATATGTTTAAGTAAATCTAGCCACGTTACTGCGAATAGAATGATGCACTATCGAAGTTATGTAATTACAGAGTTAGATTTGCCAGTCACAGAATAGCGTAATAATACTCATCATTAAATAATGAACATGTAATAATAACATACTCGACTAATGTCATGTATATATACAGAGCAGAATATGATTGCGTATCGACGTCTCCAAGCGATTATCATTACAATGATATTATTATCGCGGTCATCGTACACACTCACAATTAAGCCGACCCTGATCGATGCCCTGCCATTTTATGTCCTTCAGCAAGGCATTTAATTAGTCCACCTTAGTGCTCTCTACCCAAGAGTATACATGTGTACAGTAGCAGCTCGGGCTGGTACCTTATGCTCCCCAGTTAGTTGAGATTGTGCCCAATATAATTATGAGGGTTCCAACCACTGAATAGTGCACCGTTACATTTAGGGATAGTAAGCAAATAATTACCGTTGGTGAAGGCAATGGCACAAACTATCACTTCCGAGTGATGGTTTGCCATCGCCTGAAACCAAAAGGTGATTATTTGCTTTATATTCTACATTGGAAACATTTCACTGGTAGCTAGGTCTACGAGAAAGACAACTTAAACTGCTTTTAATGTCTAGGCCTAGTTCTAACACTAACACTACAGTTACCGGTACTAGACTTTGATCTACTTACCAACAATGGCTATTCCAATTGTTTAACTCCATGAAAATTCCATAGCCTAAGGCTATAGGCTAGCACTTGGGTCTATATAAAATGAAAGTTAACTCCAACTCCAAGTCAGACTCCAAGAAAATTGTAATCAATGATGATGAAACACTAAAACAGTTCAAAAGTCAACGTTCTAAAGTCTAAACGTCAGAGTCATGGCAAGCGGTGTACGATACATATACAGTGCAAAGTACGCATTACATTTGTAATTCGCGCAACACACACATCCGCGGTTGCATTGAATTGACCGTGCAGTGTGTGGCTATTCAAATCCCGTATTAAATGCAGCAGACCTACCGTACCCGGGTACCTACAATACAACGGCAGTGTTGGAGTCATACTTCTATGGTCTGCTGAATAGTGCGGAATTTGAATACACACTCTCCACAGCAATTCAATGCAACCGCGGGGTGTAGATAGTACCTCACCAATTATCTAGTGAGTGCAACGCACTTTCACCCAAGATATCTACATAGTGTAACGAAGTTTTCTTCTCCCATCAATGATGGGCGAAACTATGTTTCATCACGTGATTACCTTTGACCAATCGAAGAGCAAGATTATAAGTATGTGGAATATAATTGAGTTTATATAGAGAGTACAGTTTTGGTCAAGCTGAATTTTAGTACTAACCAAAACCTGCACCATTACATTACAAACTAAAACTGCATTGGCCATCTATTTCCGTAACGATATTGCTGTATAGAACTTCATAATGTGTCCCCATCATGGGTTGGAAAATGATGAGGCAAATTGATGAAGATATTGAAAGATATGTGAGTTTTCCTTTTTTGAGTTAGCATACACCGTACGATTCTTTTTACTTGGTATTTTGAGTTTTTTTAATTCAAGAATGTATTACCTGAAAACTTCCACTCCTTATAATACTAGAGAAAAGCTCGACGATTACCGCGCTGTACTCATTCGTTTCCCGTACACGTGGTGCATTTAATAGTTTGCCGGAACATGTAAGATTATTGGATAATTTAATAGCTTTTGAAAATGAGATACAATTGATGCATATAGTTAGGTAAACATTCTGCATGCTCGATTGTTGATTTCTGCACAATGTAGCATTTATATTGTCTATGCACCTTATATTGATATTGATGTGTATCTTAGTTTTTTAAGTTTAAAGTTTAAAGTTTCTTGTAGGTGTAATTTTGATGATATGAATATTATTGTATGTGTTTACCATATTATTTGTATATCATAAACCACGGCCTCTTTTGAAAACAGCCTATTTGGGATGATTGAGAGCCTTTTACCGTGAACAAATAAACTAAAACAAATACATATAAAACATACCCTATAATGGGCGATTTTTATGGAATAATCTTCCTGGAAATATATCAAAAACGCTAAATCACTCAATCCAATTTAAACATACAACACCGTTTATTTTCTTCCTAATTCCGCTTTTATGACATGATTATTTCAAAATTCATTGTAACTTGATTAATAATTATATAAATGCTTTTGTTGATTGGCAATGTGAAATAACATGCACTTGTTTATAATTTCAACTTGTATAATTTATAAAATGTTGTTGTGACTTATTCATTGTAAATGTATGTACTTTGCTTGTTGAAAATGAAATAAAATTGAACTTGAACTTGAATTCAGATTCATTTATAACGAGCTTTCATTGAATGATTCATACAATGTTATTGTTTATATATTCGATGTATATCCTACCTTTCTTAATTTATAAATTACAGTATTAATTATCGATGTTATTTTTCTTTCTGCATGTAGGTGGTTAATACTCTCACGGGGTTATGCTAGTCGAATGTGACTTTTTATTATCCCCACAATTCACAATGTACATGTTTTGTTACTTCTGTGTTTGTTATGTCTTTTTAAAACTATATAAATAACATCGTATAAAATAATTATGCTGACGATGTAGAAATAATGATCAATTAAATTAAATTAAAAACACACAATTATGATACAAAAATTAACACAGTAACCCAAAGTTATGCAGTATAGTGTACATTACTCCGTTAGAAAAGTAAAACACGCTTGACATTTATGAGTTCTTTTTAAACATAAATAAGTGTATATAATGTTCGTTCTTTATATTAATTAGTACAATGAAGTGAAATGTAATTGAATGTGATTATCATGACTTGCATGATGTATAATATAATAATAATGTTAACATGTGCAAACAGTGATGAATGGTTGATACAATGTGTACTGTTGTGATCTGATATGTCTACCATTCTAATGGTAACCTAGTCACTTTAAGAAGACGACCGTATGAGACATGAGGGTATTTGTGCAAACTCAGACGGTAATATACCCCTTAGCTTTCCCTTGCATGAGACAATAACACACACACACACACACACACACACACACACACACACACACACACACACACACACACACACACACACACACACACACACACACACACACACACATACGCATGCACACATAAACACACATACATACACACGCACAAACGCACATTATATATGCATACACAAATACGCAATATAAATTTACACACAAACCTAAATTATATCGACACAAAAGAAAAATTACGTTCAGAATAAAATGGATACTTCCCTGTTAAATGATGAAAGAAGAAATAGACAATAGTTAATTCCCTTTATTTTTATATGAATATCACTATCGCCATTATACAGACCGAATTATCTAAACTTACAATTTTATATAATCTAAGCCTTTCTATATTTGTCACTTAGCCTGCCTTTCTCCGCTGAGATTTTATCGGAACTGTACTTTGGTACAGGAACGGTTTTCTTGGTGGTTTAGACCCAAATTATTTTAGAAAATAGTAATCCGGAGCGAATTAAATCAGTTAACACATTTAGCCTCCTAAAGAAAAAAACACATTCATAATTAAACAACATCTGTATAATTATTATGACACTTTCCTTTAATTTCCCTCTTTGCTATGTACCCTCAAAACAAAACAAAAACAAATTTGGTATAGGATATATCGGGAGGCGCAATGCGCAACTATCCGGTCGGATGCTACAGTTCTTCTTCTATACGATTAAACCGAGGTCTCTCAGGATGAAATCACCGATGGACCGAACTCCGGCGTACATCTCCTCTCCGACCGGCAGGATCTGGTCTTCGGGTAGCAGGAATCCGTACTGACCCCGGTCCCGGAGTTCCACCGTGTACGAGTACTTGGCTCCGAGTCCGCCCCTCAGTCGGCTGCTCGGATCGTACGGAACGTAACCCCAGTCCTTACTCGATCCGGCCGCTTCGTCTGTACGTTAAACAAACAACAACATACAAAATAGACCCTGATATAATAAGTGTTACGTAGTCCGCACCATAGAGCAACTTTGCTAACATAATGACAAACTCGCATAAAACTGCAAACAGCGGTGTAACATTTGAAACAGTGCCCTCTACAACCCCACGCATTACAACCTTTAAACAATTGAACAGAGACTTACTGAGAAGCTCGATGGATGAACCGCTCTGGAAGACGGTACCGTGGACATTGAAGATCGCCGCAGAAGCATTCCTCGCCATCAACATCTGAAGGGGGGAAAAGAAAAATTGACCAATTTGTATCAATTTATAGATTAACTGTATGCATATTCGACAGACAGAAACTGTAATCTTGTTTGAGGATTGTCGGAATATGGTGACTTCAGACTGTCGCTGCAGTATTCCTTGCCTAAGCTGCAGCATCTGAAGAGAAACAACAAATAAATTCAATTTGCTAAAATATACTAATTTCATGCATATTTTACGTACAGAGGTTGTTCCTGGCATCCTGTGGGCTTGCCCGAGGATTGCCAGAGAGTAGATTGTAAATTGTCGCAGACAGCATTCCCTGCCATGGTAGCATCTGAGGGAGACAACGAACCAATAAAATCGCTAAAATATTCGAATTTCATGCATATAATATTGACAGAGGTTTTTTTCTGTCAAAACTGTAATCTTGCTTGAAAATTGCCCGAATGTAGATTATCGACTGCAGTGGAAGCATTCCGTGCCTTTGCAGCATGTGAAGGTAGAAAATGAACCAATCAATTCGCTGACATACAATCTCGCTAGCCGCACGCAGCAAGGTCGCAGAGGTCTCACCCGCTAAAGAAACATGTTAATTTAATAAAAAATAATACACTCGTTTAAACTATTGACATGATTGATACCCACCATGGTCAGGTTGGGAGCGTACGCTGATCAAGACCAAGGACAATTTGTGCTAGTCCAGGAAGATGAAAATGGAAGTCCTGTCCACTCGCATCAAGGACGTAGATCGGATATTCTTTTAATAATACTCAAAAAGATTTACAGGTCAATTTGAATCATGCGACAATAGTTTAGAATCTCAATACCCACCATGGCATCGTAGTCGGGTGGGTTGGGAGCGTACGCGGAGTAAGACCACGGCGACAGGAAGTACTGCCCGTAGCTATGCCAGTCCAGGAACACATGGAAGTCCTGCCCGCTGGCCTTCAGATCGCGTAGGTAGTCGACGACGCCGGCGACCACCTTTTCGGAGAGCGCCGAGGGTCCGTGGTAGATGTTGGAGCACGGAAACGGACTGGTGCCGTTACCTTAACAAACAATGGAGGAAAATAAGGTGGTTTTAGATAATAATTGTTTGTCATCTCTTTTCTAACTTACTGATTAGTGAAATTGTCAATATACGGAAGGGGAGCGAGATCGTAATAACACTTATAAATTATTCGTTTACGTTTACTTTGTGCCGTCAGTATTGTTATCGGATCCCTTTTTTTTCTTTTTCTTGTTATTCCTTTCAATGCCTGTAATTACAATGAAGTGTACATTATTCAAATTAAATTGAATAAAAACCTTCCCAAACCGAATAGATACTGTCCGGATCTGCCGCCTTGTAGCCGCTGTTCGTTATAGCCCGGTCACATATCAACGGATTGCGCAAACGGATGTCAAACGGAGAGCTAAATTTTCCATCCGTTCTATACGTTTCTTATCCGTTCCTTGTCCGGTGATGTACGTTGTTCTATGTTTTTTACATGAAGCAATGGAGACGACTTTCATCACCGGATAATTTAATTTAGCAAATTGTCTATTCGTTGGGGATACGTTTCCGATATCCGTTGATATCTGACCGGGCCATAAGCTCGTTGTTGTCCGATCTTGGGCATGGCTTGGGGCTGTAAAGAATGCATGTTATATGCCCCACAAATCAAAATGTATGGGTTAAATAACTAATCATTTAAATTAAAAATACAAATACAAAATACATACCTCCCCAGCCGAATGGGAAGTTCCTGTTGGGATCTGCTCCCTTGCAGCCGCTGTTCGTTAGCTCGTAATTGTCTGATCGGGTCTTTCTCCAAAGACGGTCCTGAGCAAATGAAGATTTATTTCGTTTATTCGTACGTCACGGAAAGCAAAGATAGCCATTTTTGTTGGTCCAAATAATTAGGGTCAGAACGAAATAAATTATGACTTTGTTTACGAATTTGATCGGCTCAGCTTTATCTTAAAGGGGACCACCAGGCAAAGAACAACACATTATTATATGTTTCGGTACCGTTTTGTGATATCAAATATATACCCAACATTTTGCAAAGGGTTGTGTAATTCATCAACAAAGCAATTAATTACCACCACTTACGGAACCTCTATTATTTCCTGATTCCGTACGGGCCAAACATTTGCGAGTGCGCCAATGCTATTCACGCGTACGTTTGGAGACAATGTAATCCCGGACGATTCGTTGCTCTGGACAAAGTAGTCTTCGTACATGCAGACCCATGCACGCATGCTTTAGAATGGTGATGCGTTTTCCAATTATATATATTTTCTAATAGAAACATATTTTTCTGAACTTGTTGATGGAATGGACTACTAAAGATGTTATCTTCCATTATAAGAATATTATTTTTGGGTGGTGGTACCCTTTAATCTAATTAAAATGAAATTAAAAAAGCAATAATAGTCGAATAATAATCAAGTAGACCAGCAAATGAAAGTTTAAAAGATAAAAAAAAAATATTACAATATGTTCAAACTTCAGGAAAGTCGATGCACAACATCTAACTAACTAACTAACTAACTAACTAACTAACTAACTAACTAACTAACAGACATACGTGAATAAAAAAATACTTCACACAAACATTTCCCCAATTTATTAGCAGTTTAAAAATACCACTGATGTCGTATAAAGATGGAAGCCTCTTATACCTCTGTCCAGGTGTAGACATATCCATCGACGTTCAGGGAAGGGGTGATGTACCAGTCCATGTTGTCAAACATATCCATGGCCAATTGATCTCCATCTTCATAATCTTGAAGAAGCTGTGGGGAAAATATATAAAAAATTACCATTTAAAAAGAAAAACAATATTAACGGAAATCTTAGATGGCCGCCAAACTGTCTGCAGAGATGACCCGCATGCCTATAAGATATGCCTGTGGATCACTTTTTCGGTTTTCACTGACCGGACACTATACGCATTTTGGCTGTACTAGTAAGAGACATCCATTGTTCATGTTTATAATAAGCCAGTTCGTAATTAGACCAAGGAGCTTGGGTGACGCTGAGGGCGTAGTCCGATGTTCCATCAACTCAGATCAACGGGCATCAACGTATAGTTAAGTGTATGGTATCATGTCATATTACCGGATAAGTTTAGTTTGACAGCATAAAACAAACATTAGATGCATAAAATCAAAGTGGAAAAAATACGAGCAGCTGCATAAACTCATAAAGAACACATTTGTTGTAAAGTATATTCAAGAATTTACCGATTTTTCCCCATATCAACTTTCTTGTGAAAAACAGGTGAATCATTTACACGCAATAATGCTACAAGGCGGGCGATAAGCATACCGCCCATTCGTACAATGTACCGTTTAAAATATCTATCTATCTATCTATCTATCTATCTATCTATCTATCTATCTATCTATCTATCTATCTATCTATCTAATCTATCTATATATCTATCTATCTATCTATCTATCTATCTATCTATATATCTATCTATCTATCTATCTATCTATCTATTCATCTATCTATCTATATATATATCTATCTATCTATCTAATCTAATCTATATCTATCTATATAATTATATATCCAGCTATTGTATCTAAATCATACAGTATCTATATTATATAATTGAACGCATATGTTTTAGGACGCAATCGGAAGGAAAACAGACGGGATATAATATTTCTTTCTACATGTAGCGGTCTTCAAAACAAGAAAGTCGGTAATCATTATCAATTTATATACATTGTGGATCACATAAACGAAATTTTGTTTGCATTTGCTAATAAATGGAGAGAGAAATCAGTCGGCAAAAAATGTTTTTGCGTTGGATAGTGCTGCATTAAGCGGAATACGATAATACGTGCGTGCTAATACGCGCGTGCTATATAGCCAGGTCGAGCAAGGCTCGGTGAAATTATTGATCAATAAATATCATTACACATGAATAACACATTCTATCAAACCGGTTTTTGTTCTATGAAATAGTACATATTATGCTATTAACCTTGGATGGGGTGAATACAAAAACGATGGGCTGATTTTGATCCTGATCCAGATTTAAAAAACGTAAACAAATAATTCGCATTCAATTGCACGTGTGGCTCCTTTGATTCTCGCGATCGATGGAATCTGGCCGTAGAGAGCAGTAATTACGCGCATGCGCAGATTGTAACTACGAACTGGCTTATTTACACGGCAATTGATCAAACGTTTACCAACATGCAAAATGGCGGCGTGACACTGATGACGTCACCCACAACTTATGAACGTAGATTAGAGACAAGAATTTATACCTAGTTTTAGATGATGATTATTGCAAGGATTACCTAGTTTTAGTTCTTGTTTTACTAGTTTTACCCAGTTCTACGTCGAATTGGAATTCATATCCTTTGCAATATTTCGCTTAACATAAATTAGCAAAAGATCATAATAGGAGAAGGTTTGGGTAACTTACTGAAATTGGCGTTTTGGCCCCGTTTTGGCCTTGGAAAAAACACATTAACGCACCTTTCCTGTGAACCACATGACGGTGGCCGGTGAGATCCATTCCCTGGCATGGATGCCTCCTTCAAACCACACCGCTGGGGGCGGGCTGCTTCCAGTCTGGCTATTTCGTCCACGTATCTAGGTACGAATACAATACTAGTATGTCACAAAGTCAAGAACATACTCTGGTGAATGATTGAAGTGATTAATTGTAGATGATCTCTAATTGCGCCTTGTTTCAATGCAAATAATAACAGTTAAGTCGATTGCAGACGTAAATAAGTATATTGTACTGATCGAGCACGTTTGTGAAAATTTTACAAAATAGAAAACTAACGAACCAAGAATAAAGAAGTCAAATAGACAAAGTATGGTTCTATATTCTACGAAAATGAATATGGTGATGATGATGATGAAGATGATGATAAAGATGTTAGTGATGGCCGAGATGATGTTATAGTGATTATGATGATGACAATTATGAAGATGATGATGATGATGATGATTATGACGATGATGATGATTATGACGATGATGATGGTGCTGCTGCTGCTGATCATTGATGATTGTGGCGATGATGATGGCGATGACGACGACGATGATGATGTTAATGACAATGATGATTGTGATGGGGATGATGCAAATGATAATGCTGCTGCTGCTAACTAATGATGATGGTGCTGCTGATGATGGTGGCGTTGATGATGGCGATGACGACGATGACGATACAGATAAATAATGATGTTGGTGATTACCGAGATGATGATGATGATGATGATGGCGATGGCGATGACGATGAGGATGATGGTAATGACAATGGTGATTGGGATGATGATAAAGATGATGATGCTGCTGCTGATCAATGATGGTGGTCGTGATTATGATAGCGGTGATGATGGCGATGACGACGACGATGATGATGTTAATGACGATGTCAGTCTTAATGATAATGATGATGATGATGATGATGATGATGATGGTAGTGGTGGTGGTGGTGATGATGGCGACGATGACGATGATGATCAGGAAAACTTACCCGGAACCCGTAGATGGGTTTCCCCTCGTAGGAGTGTGTCAGCAAGAAGCGTGTCGTAATGTCTGGGTACTCGTCAACGATATCGCTCACCCACTGCCGAATCTAAAATGACATTAACTTGAAATGATCAGTTGAAGAGCTCAATTCGAAATGTCGCTAAGTCACTATAGATGGGAGAACATTAATGCAATTTTCTTAATTTGTTCGTCTAATTAAGTAATACAGAACTGAATATGAGTCAAGCCTTTTCACAGTTTCATAGATCTATAAAACCGACTTTCTCAAATAATTATCAATAATGGTGATATTATTGATAACAATTGATAAAAAAAACATTACAAGGATACATGTATAATTATTACGTCAACAAAATAATTTTGAAATATATTTGCTGATCAAACAATGTTCAAAATGATAGGGAAATGACATTGATATTTTTGTTTGTAGATGTAACAAAGTACATTTCAAAAAGTAAAATTCATCTGTGCGAATCTGTTGAAATAAAGCAACAAGATTTGCACACTTGTGAAATTCCTGTTATCACTTTCATCCCATGTGTGACATATGCCAGAGAGTTCCGTGGTGCCGGACGATTCCGCATGGCCCTTGATAAATGGCGACGTTCGGTTGATGTACGGCTCTGTTCTACACGTTCCTGAAACGACCTCTGGAACATGCGATACAATTATTTTACAACATTTTTGGGGATAAAAATTCAATGCATGAAAAGAAAGAACACCATGATAAGATAGTAAAACTTATATACTTCATCGTATGAGTGGTAGACGTTATAATCAAAATCAGCTAGCGATGCAGCGCCAGGAGCTGTGGCAGCGTCCCTCCTCTTCTGAATCCCTGCCATCTGATTGGACACAAGGCCGCCGACGTCATCAATCATGACTTCAACCTTGAGACCGAGTGACGAAAGCATATCCCGGATGTTGGCTTGGAGCTGCGGTGGCACCATGACGTCAACAGGCTCTCCCAGTGGCGCGCCTGAGGAGGGCTCTCGCCAGAAATCAACCTATTTTGTTTAACCGTAAAGATGCAAAACCATAGCATATCATAAACATTAACTTAATATGTATATTATAATTGAATTCGAATTGGGAGATCAGAAGATTAAAAAAAAATGTTTTCCAAGTTGGACAAAATTTCCTGAAATAATCGCAATAGGATATCATTGAGCGTTTAAATTATTGAACAGTAGTCGTTGAATGTCTATCTTGTTTTAATGGTTGGATATTGACAAAAACAAACATACTCGCCCACACGCACATACGCACTAATCAATCGCTTCAAAATCTATTATTATAATGAATGGCTAGCAATAATCGAGTTTGTCTTACCGAATCCAATCCATTGAGTTCCCGTTCCAGCTGAATCAGGCGCTTGAGCTGACCAAGGGTCGACGGAACCACGCGCAGAACTTGGTGGCTGGAAATAATAGTAATTGGAAATCATGGCATGTCGGATAACACAATGAAGAGTTTATGCCAAAACCGATTGATAAACGCAATTTCTCACATTTTGGAGATGAAGCTACCATTATATCAAACGGAAATAAATTATATTCTAAATAAAAGCTAAATGATTACATATCGAGGTTTATTTTTTGAAGAAATAATTAAAAGTATCGTACATTTTTTGTATGTGCATTGATTGTTTTTTCATTAGTCTAAATCGCAATCATCTCTATTTGGTAAAATGTTTAATCGGTTTAAACCCTTCAAACCAATCAAATTCCCTAATCTTAGATATTTTAATGAATTCCCTGTATTGCCGAATTGAAGTAGACTAATTTGATATAAGTTACACGGATAAACTCGATGCATTTTATAGAGAATATTGATCTTACAAATAGTATACCTATGTGTTCTCTATCATTACCTCTGTTGTAGGATAAACATGTACAATAATAATAATAATAATAATAATAATACTAATATATATTTATATAGCACATAATAGTCAAAATGACTCTCTATGCGCTTTACATACTACATTAAATAAACAAAATATATTACATCCTACAAATACAACATGCACACAAAATTATACAATTAAGGAAAAGACAAGACAATCCAGGGGGGATTTTAAGTTGAACTTAAAAGAAGACTTTACTGACGAATTAAAACAAATATGTTGTTCTGTATACCCTCAAAGGTTGATCTCCACAAACATTTCAAATGTATAACCTCCAATAAAGTCTGCATTTGTTTTTCAAAGTACCTGTTTTTGTGTTTACATAATATATGCTAATGAACTCATCTGCTCGGATGTCGTCACGTCATTGAAGCCAAACTATGATTGTGTGCTCGCTTTACGTACACACATGCATGACATTTGTACTCTGTTGTTCGCACACAATTATCCTTTGTGAACTGCTGTACCGAATCGATCGTGAATACGCCAAAGCTCGGACAAGCATGACAAGAATGTATTCGAAAAATTCGATTTCTTGGCCTGTACAAACTGGTCCCTTTTTTTAAAGTAAAGGAATCTCGTTTGTTAGGTCAATTGATTAAAGGGGACCACCAGGCAAAGAACAACACATTATTATATGTTTTGGTACCGTTTTGTGATATCAAATAGATACCCAACATTTTGCAAAGGGTTGTGTAATTCATAAACAAAGCAATTGATTTCCACCACTTACGGAACCACTGCTATTTCCTGGTTCCAAACGGGACTACCATTTGCGAGTGCGCCAATGCTATTCACGCGCACGTTTGTAGACAATAGATTCCCGGGCGATTCGTTCGCTCTGCATGCACATCGCAATTCACCGCACACATCGCAGTCTTCGCATTCAGACCGCATGAACGCATGCTTTAGAATGGTGATGCGTTTCCAATTTTTTTTCTTTTTCTGGAAACATATTTTTGTGAACTTGTTGATGGAATGGAATACTAAAGATGTTACCTTTCTTTAATAAGAATATTATTTTTGGGTGGTGGTACCCTTTAACTAATTAGAACTGCGAAGTAAACGAGGTAAATTACTTTCTCTCGCGTTTTGTGTCTGTTTATGCAGTGCTTGTGCTCCATAAAAGGCGGTCTATGAGGGCACGTGCGGAGTTACCAATTTTGTCGTAATTTGCTAAAGATTGTATCAACATTTACCACCACATTTCGGGTAATTCTATTGTTGATATTGCGGATATATTTGTAATATTCTTGTCTACTTTTGTAGCGAGCAAATAGAAAGAAAATAATGATTTAATATGTTTGTATGGTTTTACTTTAGTAGATTGGCCTACGGTAATTTTTACAAGAAACGTATAGTATGGCATCCGTGACGTATTGGATTTTGAGGATCGTTCCATTACTCGTTGATTATTTATGTTTAATCAAATCAAATATGGGAAAATGTAAAGGTTTTTCTAAAATCATGATTTCAATGATCAAGTAGTGCATTTCGCCAATAAACTCTTCTTTTAACTCTAAATTGGACCTAACAACTTTGGAAAGCCATTGTAGTCGTGGAATAAAACATATTCAAAAGCAAACAAATACAAGTATTTGAGAATTCCAACAAATAAACAAAAGGCTCAAGGCTCTTCGATAATAAAAAATACAACTGATTTTGATCAAACTGTATGCCTTTTCAAAAGAACTGTTTCAACAATTCTACAAAGAAACTAACGGCTTCTATAATATTCATGTCCAACTAAGAATTAAGTTAAATTTTTAATCTTTGTCAAACACTCACAAGGTCAGTCTGTACACAAAATGTGCGCACCATAGACTCCCCGGGGAACATTCCTTCCTAGCAGTTTATGTGCATTCTAGATACAAATGATTTCGTCCCTTGCAGTATAGCAACAATTTAAACGCAATAGATCTTCACGATTGGTACGACTTCTTTTCTTTTTGTGTGTGTTTATATTCCAGCTTATTGAGAAACAAAAATCGCAATGCAAACAAACTTTTGATATCTTATTTTTTTTCTTACACTATAAAGACTAAGAATATAATGTATATACATATCAATTTCGATGTATTACGTTTGCGACTCCTAGCAGAACATCAATCTATTATGATGAATATTTGCATCCAATTTCATATTTATATTTACAACCACATCCGGGAACGCAATGCATACCAGAGAGGCCTAAATTTATGCAATTTGATAGAATGATAATCACATTTGGTGCTTTTGAATTTCATTTTGATACAAATGTATATAACCAATGCATTAGAGAGTAACTCATAAACATTTCCCATTATTCACAATAAACTTACCCCTCATAAATGTGTCCCGGGCCCTGAAGTGCGGCAGAGGACACGGCAAGAAATGCGACGAGAATTCCAGTCGCCAACATAATTTCAGTAATTATATCGCAATTACTGCTTTTGTGAGTAAAGTTGCACAGTTTACCCCCTTGTTTTACGGAGGTTGTGTTACCGCTCTTCTCCGTGTTTGAACTGAACAGTCTTCACCAAACTTAGCACATACCCTTACGTTCCAAGCAGCCAAATTCATCACAATCGTCTATAGTAGGTTAATTATTAATGAACTTATCAAAAGAATTACATAAACATATAATTATATTATGGTTGCACAACTATCATTATCAACTTCGGGTGATAATACAAAATACTGTATTTAAATTGTGAAAGACTTTATAATGGGAGACCGTTATGAGAATTTGTCATTATGTCGTCTTGTAATCTTTACTTTGAATTCTTATCGTTTCGTATAATGAGCTGGAAAACATAATGCTTATTATTCCACTATTCGATATATTCAAGGGTGTTTCATTAGTGCATATAGCGGGGCCCGGGATTAAACCGGGTAGTGGAAAGAGGGGAGGGATATCTCGTATATAACACGTATCTCATCAATACCCACGGTACACATAATTATATTGATATTGTTTCAGTTTTTATTTCTGCATTTTCCATGTACAATAATTATAACAAAAATAACAATGAATACATTTTAGCAATATAATAATAAGTAATACAAGTAGTAATTCACAAATAAATAAATATAAGTAGGCCTAATCAAAAGAACAATTATCAAACATATTTCAAATCGAATTTGAAAAGAAAGGAAAGAGGGAGAATGCAGAAGACTGATATCGTAAGCAGAGCTTGAAGTGATACCGGCCTTACAGAAGGAGGAGAGGAGACAGGAAGAAAGAGAGGGTGAGGATTAGAGTGCTGTGCATAGTAGTGAATAGTGAGTGGTTGCGCGATCTCCTCAGTCTTCCAAATGATTTTCCCTTTTATATACAAATAAACAATCAATATTTATGTCAAAATAAAGTTCATGTAGTATTTTATGACCGGAATCTAATTTTCATACTTCATCAATAAATATTTTGTCATATTCGCTTAATAAAATAAAATGTTGTACATGATTTTAATGTCACACACAAAGAATTGCAAACATCGGGTCCATTGTGTCTTATTGATTTTTGTGCCAAAACAATTTTAGAGTTAGTTAAATGAAAATCCATATAGTGCCGCGTGATGTACGAAGATACATTAACATTATGAATATAACAATCATGAAAGGACTTAGGAAGTAAGTTTGAGACATATTTATACATAAACATATGCATATAATTTGCTTTGAGAGTTTTACATTTTTCTTAAAATAGGTAAATATAGTGTGTGCTAATAATCAGATTGTTTACAAATTCGTAACGCTTTCTTTAGTAAAATTTCAAGTGAATTAATTTTGTTTTACAACAGTTTCCCCATCCCTTTTTTGCAATAATTATGAGGTGGGGATAACAAAAGCAAATTATAAGCTTATCGAGGTTGTTCCCAGCAACAAATATTTAGAAAACCAAACATATAATTATTATGTTATAATTATAACTGACCCGACACATAAACACATATAAACACATATGCACACAGACATCGTACTCAACACACAAACACACACACACACACACACACACACACACACACACACACACACACACACACACACACACACACACACACACACACACACACGCACACGCACACGCACACACACACACACACACACACACACACACACACACACACACACACACACACACACACACACACACACACACACACACACACACACACACACACACACCCACATCCATATTCATTTTGTTTACACATAATTATAATATATTGAAATACACACACTTTCCAGATAGCAAAGTTTCTTGGGCCCATCTGGGTTTTTGTTTGGGCTGACTGGGGTCCATATGCCCCAGATAAAACCGAGATATATACCAGGTAAACCAGGATGGGCTATCCCACACAAAACCCATCAGTACCAACACACATAGGCCCCATGGGTGGTGATCATTGCGCATCAATTTATACGTTGGCTATGCCCGGATTGAACAGATATGGGCCCCACATGAATCGCGCATAGGTGACAAGCACAATTAAAGGGATAGTTGAGTTGGGTGCGGTTCGTTATTCCGAAGGTTCGTTATTCCGAAGGTTCGTTATTCCGAACACGCAAATTTCCTATACCTGAGTGTTCGTTAATCCGAAAATGAAATAGGGTTCGTTAATCCGAACATTTGTTGCATTATTCCGAAGGTTCGTTATTCCGAAGGTTCGTTATTCCGAAGGTTCGTTATTCCGAAGGTTCGTTATTCCGAAGGTTCGTTATTCCGAAGGTTCGTTATTCCGAAGGTTCGTTATTCCGAAGGTTCGTTATTCCGAAGGTTCGCTATTCCTAAAATGAAATCGGGTTCGTTATTCCGAAGGTTCGTTATTCCGAAGGTCCGTTATTCCGAGGGTTCGTTATTCCGAAGGTTCGCTATTCCTAAAATGAAATCGGGTTCGTTAATCCGAAAATGAATTTCGGTTTGTTATAATGCTATAATTTCATATAAAGCGATAAAATAAACTTAAATGTTTGATTGGTCTGGCCAAGGGAGGGAAAGGGGGAGGGGTATGCTTAATGCAGGCTGTAAATTAAATAAACGAAAACACAAACTATAGTATTATAACAAGCCCGATTTAATTTTCGGAATAACGAACCCGATTTTATTTTCGGATCAATGAACCTTCGGAATAACGAACCTTCGGAATAACGAACCTTCGGAATAACGAACCCGATTTTATTTTCGGATCAACGAACCTTCGGAATAACGAGCCTTCGGAATAACGAACCTTCGGAATAACGAACCTTCGGAATAACGAACCTTCGGAATAACGATCCTTCGGAATAACGAACCTTCGGAATAATGAACCTTCGGAATAACTGAACCTTCGGAATAACGAACCTTCGGAATAACGGACTGTAACCGTTGAGTTTTGGTAAAGAGATAACAATTTTGGTAAACTGAATTTTAGTAACCCACACCTGCACAATTACATTACAAACTAAAAGTTATAAGATCAAGTGTGATGAGGGCTCGACCAAGACAAGTATTACGCAATAATGGATAATTTCTTTTTTTGAATTAACAAACTCGAAAATATGGCATATGGGTTCCAGATGGGTTCCATAAGGGGCCAACATTGAACCCATACAAAACCCACTTGGCTCAAATGAGGCCTTTGTCCAAACCCTGGTGCAAATGGTACAAGGGCCCACGTGGAACCCATCTGGGCCAAGTGGGCCCCATATTGACACATATACTTTACTATCCTTTATCCTCACCTACCTACTTATGTTGCACCACATCTCAAAAGTATCAGCTCAACTTCTTATGTTTTATCAGTATACACAATTGCTATATTAGTTCTCATTGCATTTCCTTTTAAAGGGACTATGTAACATTGTCCAAATCCTCAAAATCAAATTGGAATTCTAGCGGTTCCCTCATACCTTGTTGTATTCGTATTAACAATAAAGGCATGGGACAGGTTTCGGTTTTTCAAATTTCCCCTTCGTTAAAAAGATATTTACGATTGAAGTGCTCAGATGTTAAATTATCCACTGGATCGTCGAAACCGTGTACAAAGTGAGTGCAATGAGTTAGTGAATATTACTTTGCTTTTTTGCTCATTATTCGGCCATATAACGTCCACACGGTTAACATTTTTTTTTCAACAACCACTGTTTAACATATGAGCCATCCAACTGTTGTTGAAAACATTCAACAACCCCAGTTGTTTAAAGTTTACACAACTGTTGTTTTAACTTTTTCAACAACCGTTTTTAGAATAAATTTCAACAACCATGTTGTTGAAGAAATTTCACAACGGTTGTAAAAGATCTTTACAACTCTTGTGTTAATATTTATGTTAAACAACCGGTTGTGTAAAATGTTGTTTAATATTTTACAGCATTTACACCCCCACACGCACTTACATACATACACACACACACACACACACACACACACGCACATACACACAAACACACACACACACACACACACACACACACACACACACACACACGCACACACACACACACACACACATCCATATTCATTTTGTTTACACATAATTATAATATATTGAAATACACACACTTTCCAGATAGCAAAGTTTCTTGGGCCCATCTGGGTTTTTGTTTGGGCTGACTGGGGTCCATATGCCCCATATAAAACCGAGATATATACCAGGTAAACCAGGATGGGCTATCCCACACAAAACCCACCAGTACCAACACACATGGGCCCCATGGGTGGTGAACATTGCGCATCAATTTATACGTTGGCTATGCCCGGATTGAACAGATATGGGCCCCACATGAATCGCGCATAGGTGACAAGCACAATTAAAGGGATAGTTGAGTTTTGGTAAAGAGATAACAATTTTGGTAAACTGAATTTTAGTAACCCACACCTGCACAATTACATTACAAACTAAAAGTTATAAGATCAAGTGTGATGAGGGCTCGACCAAGACAAGTATTACGTAATAATGGATAATTTCTTTTTTTGAATTAACAAACTCGAAAATATGGCATATGGGTTCCAGATGGGCTCCATAAGGGGCCAACATTGAACCCATACAAAACCCACTTGGCTCAAATGAGGCCTTTGTCCAAACCCTGGTGCAAATGGTACAAGGGCCCACGTGGAACCCATCTGGGCCAAGTGGGCCCCATATTGACACATATACTTTATTGTATCCTACATGAATGAAATCCTGTTCAGTGATTGGTCTACATAGCGTCATGTGACCAAACATAGTTATGCCCATGGAGAAAAATGTGCTATGCGTGACGTCATTCATGGAATAGTAAATGCTATTCCATGAATGACGTCATAGACGCCGGGTGATCATATTGAGCCATAGAGATGCGTGTTATAAAACTTCCCTGCGAGAAGAGATCTTGTTTTAGCTTGCGAAAGATGCTCGACGAGATTTCTCAAAGAGTTATTTAAAAGAAATACAGCATATTTTCACCCGTGAATATCAATAAGTTCCAAAGAATATTCTAGAGATGCATTTCATGTATAACGGGTTCCATGACATATGCTCCGCCGACATATGCTCCGCCGACATTTGCTCCGAAAAATGCGACAAATGCTCCGCGACAAATGCTCCGCGATATTTGCTCTGCCGACAAATGCTCCACCGACAATTGCTCCGCCGACAAATGCTCCGCCGACATTTGCTCCGCCGACAAATGCTCCGCCGACATTTGCTCCGCCGACAATTGCTCCGCCGTCAAATGCTCCGCCAACATTTGCTCCGCCGACATTTGCTCCGCCGACAAATGCTCCGAAGCTGCGACATTTGCTCTACCGATAATTGCTCCGCGACAATTGCTCCGCCGCCAAATGCTCCGCAGACAAATGCCCAAATAATTAGATGATTTTTGTTCAAAATTTTTTTTTTTAAATGCTTGCACTTTTTCAAAAATGTTCAAAATCATTTTTGGAATAATCATCATTCCAATAAAACACCACATGCATAATTTTGTATGAAAATGGTTGAAACCAATGCCTTTTTAGAAAACCGCCCTCTTGTGTTTAAATGGCTCTTTTTGAATGATAACAGGCGTTTTACTAAGTCGTTTGTAATTTTGTATACCTTTCGAGCATGGTGGAGTTATAACCATTCGTTTATCAAGTAATTGTCCAGGGTTGGTTACTAAAGTTCAGCCTTACCAAAACTGTACTACCCCTTTAAATAAAGATCACATCGTCTAGAAGACAATCTATTCTTCACATATTAACAATAAAATTGATCACATATTGCTTTTTATGGAATATGACGTCATAGTCACTAAAGGGGTGAAGTGTTCATCTTACCTCACTGTGGAGGTAAGAGGACCCCTCAATTCCTTAGATCATTGAATTTCAATTTTCTGCTACTTCCTGCCAATCCTTCCGTTTGTACGAATGCAAAATGCATTGGAAGTTTGTGCTTTTCTGTTGGACAATAAGGCAGCCTTAATCGTTTACGGGGTGGGGGGGGGGGGGGGGGGGGGGGCGTTAAGAAGTGTCACAAATTGGGCCCTCGTTGTTCAGTGAACGATGAACAAATCTAAACAAAATTGGAACTCCGAAAATTTTACAGTGGGTGAAAATAACGTGGATAAATTTTGAACTCATGCGGAACAATTTCTTGATTCATAAAGAGTCTGAGTAATACAAATGCAGTGATTATAAAGACTTCTTTTTTCTATTCATGATCGATCTTAACACCAGTATCATGCCCTTCGCTTGATGATTGCTTGGAACAGTATACTATTCATCACAGCATTTTCGGATACTATGAGGGTCCGTGGTTCGACTCCAGTCGAACCACAATGTAACATCAAAAACTAAAGCCAGTGTGTTATTGCGCCTCCCCTTCTGCTACTAGATGCAGGCTGCAGGGTCACGCATCCTTACAGCATTGGGCTTGACTGCCCCCCCCCCCCCCCCCACCCTGTATAAAGAAACGTGAAACAAACAAACCAGCCAAATAAAATATTTGAATGAATCGATGGTTACTGAATCGATTGTACTCCAATTTCACAATAGATTCGCATAACATATAAAAGCGCACTTCATACCAAAGGTACTTGAGAATTCATTCTAGAGTTTAATCTTCAGCGGAGTAAATGTCGGTGGAACAATTATGGTTGAGGAACATATGTTATTTTTGGAC
>JBAMJV010000770.1:37500-103184 GCA_037951105.1 Echinarachnius parma
TTAATTTTAAAAATATGTTTTTTTTTTCAACAACACGTCAGTTAAAATTCAAGCAGAGATGGTTGTGCCAAATTTGCTCTTCCTCATGCATTTGGTGTCAACCTCAAACTGGTAAAGATTTCGATTCATTACTATAAATATCTCAATATGTATATTGCCAACAAGAGCCTTATTCTGACACAGTTTGTCACATACTTTAAATCATAGTGTCAAGTTCAAGCTTGAAGCTTGAAGCTTTATTAATCTTAGATATAACCATAATTATGGAGACATTTGAAAAATCAAAACCCATTGCATTCTTCTGTTACCAAAAGCCAAATAACAAGGTACAAGATACCTGTGTGAATGCTCTACGTGATACATCTTAATATCGTAAGAGTTAATGGATCAGTTTAAGGGAGAAGCGCAAGGGGCGCAAAGAATGTACACCCATTCCTAAGCCTATTATTGGAACTCGTAGTACTGCCAGTCTTCCTCCTGGTGGAAGTAGCTGGCCCCTGCCTCCGCTCTAGTATGGCTGTTCAGCTGGCAGTCGCCATTCTTGAAGTTGAACGACTTGCAGCCGCTGTACATCAAACACTCACCGGCGCAGTGCACTCTGTCCTTCACCTTCAAGCTCTTCATCACGTGGTTCTTGAGGCATCGACCAATCAGCGGCTCTCCGCCGTCGCCCTTTGCGACGGAGAACAAGCCTGACTGCTGCCTAGCTGGTGTGGTTGGGACTGGGGTGGTTGGGGCTGGGGTGGTTGGGGCTGGCGTGGTTGGGGCTGGCGTGGTTGGGACTGGCGAAGTTGGGGCTGGCGTGGTTGGGGCTGGAGTGGTTGGGGCTGGCGTGGTTGGGGCTGGCGTGGTTGGGGCTGGCGTGGTTGGGGCTGGCGTGGTTGGGACTGGCGTGGTTGGGGCTGGCGTGGTTGGGGCTGGCGTGGTTGGGGCTGGCGTGGTTGGGGCTGGGGTGGTAGGGGCTGGCGTGGTTGGGGCTGGCGTGGTTGGGGCTGGCGTGGTTGGGGCTGGCGTGGTTGGGGCTGGGGTGGTAGGGGCTGGGGTGGTAGGGGCTGGCGTGGTTGGGGCTGGCGTGGTTGGGGCTGGCGTGGTTGGGGCTGGCGTGGTTGGGGATGGCGTGGTTGGGGATGGCGTGGTTGGGGATGGCGTGGTTGGGGCTGGCGTGGTTGGGGCTGGCGTGGTTGGGGCTGGCGTGGTTGGGGCTGGCGTGGTTGGGGCTGGCGTGGTTGGGGCTGGCGTGGTTGGGGCTGGCGTGGTTGGGGCTGGGGTGGTAGGGGCTGGCGTGGTTGGGGCTGGCGTGGTTGGGGCTGGCGTGGTTGGGACTGGCGTGGTTGGGGCTGGCGTGGTTGGGGCTGGCGTGGTTGGGGCTGGCGTGGTTGGGGCTGGCGTGGTTGGGGCTGGCGTGGTTGGGGCTGGCGTGGTTGGGGCTGGCGTGGTTGGGGCTGGTGTGGTTATGGATGGCGTAGTTGGGACTGGTGTGGTTGGGGCTGGCGTGGTTGGGGCTGGCGCGGTTGTGGCTGGTGTGGTCGTTGGGGCTGGCGTGGTTGGCAGTGGTGGAACTAAAGTAGAACAAAACGATATAAAAAAAAACAAAAAAAACGACACATTTGTACTCAGAGGATTGTTATCAAATTCAATTGTCGGCTTGCTGTCAGTTTCAGTTCAAAGGAAATTCCACACTATAAATTAGATGTCCGCTATGAAAAATAGTGAAACAGGGGAATCACGGGCAAAAATCTAAGCAAAAACGGAAGAAAAAAACCATATATGATGACAGTTTGAACTTCGTATAGAGACTGTGTGTATCCTTCGAAATTACTTCCGATCGTAACGTCATTTGCAAGCTGCTCCATAACTGCCAATGTAGTGTGTGTATAGAAACAACAATTTAAAAGGCAGTCGTCATCTGTATAAAACAAAGTAGGTGTCTACAAAATCCACGGGCCGTTTAGTATAGAGATAAGTGAACAACATGCTCAAATTGTCAGCATAAAGTATGGCAACATTATTTCAAATGAGGACGCCATGAAACAATAATATTCAATTTAATCTGCACACATTAGTTTGTAGGCTATACTGTATCATTAAAAAGATTGCTAATTTCAAATCCTCGCTTACTTTACGTGATATTCTGGAAAATAAATGTATTAGCAGTTAAAAATCTGAAATGATCTACAGATATTCAAAATATTGAATTGTGGTTGTATGCAATATACTGAACAGAACTTCCGTCACTTTGATCGCGAACAACTCTGTTTATATTTTACACAATTTACACAATTATAGAGAAAGAAGATGAGTGATATTTTGTTTCATTCAATTAGTTTGTTGGCATAGGCTGCTCACTGTTTTTTGTAAGTAATTAAAAAAAAATTAAAAGTGAATTTCGAATTGTGCTCCTTCAACTAAAACAGGCGAAATCAGGACATAGCTTTTCGCTCAAATACAATTTTTAAAAGAGATTTTTAAACTAAATTTGTCGATATTTTAAAACTTTTGTATTAATTATTTAAAAAAGGGAGTCAGAGGGATTCATCCAAGTACGTTTCCCCGTTAAACGCAATTTCTTTCAATTAGGTAATGTTTTAGAAAAAGAACAACTAACTCCGTATCTGCAGATTAAAATATTATCAATCAATCCATGAAACAATATTTGTAAGATATTATGTTCATATATTGTAGGGTTCCCAACTTACTTTCACAGAGAACGTAGAATGGAATTCCTGAACAAGGGATGTTTTCCAGGTTTTCGTTTGCAGAAGAGGATACACAGTTCGTACTAGTATCAATCGCTGGAGGTACATTCCACCATGCAGCTGTTGACATGAAAACACAAATGTGACTTGTTAATAATGAAATGCATGTTCGACTGGGGCTATTGGTATTGCTACATGTAGTAGAAAGAGTGTTATCCAATACAATTATAAACATAAACTGATTTGGAATAACGGTGAAATCATCGGGCCATAACGTGAATGGAATCGTCTGGAAAACCCATGCTTGTATTATAATACCTCTGTAGCAATATTGTGGAATTTGTTAGCAATATATTAGCTGGTGTTTTGTTTCAACCGACTTGCGACTTAGATTTCAGAGAAAGGTAACACATGTTTATACATTTATAATGAGGGCACTACGTCATTTAACAGGGATCAATTTACATTGTCCAAATCCTCTATACTTGCTGGGAACTTTAGCTGTTCTCTCGTACTTCATTGTTATTTGTATTATCAAAAGAATCATGGAACACGTTTCAGTTTTCAGTTCACATTTCCATTGCGGTAAAAAGATATTAACGGTTGAAGTGTTCGTATTTTTAACTATCCACTGGATGGTTACAACCGTGAACAAAGTCAGTGCAATAAGTGAGTGAACAGCACTTTGTATTTTTGCCCATTACTCGGCTATATAACATCCATTTAACATGAAACTTTCACACATTATTCGTTGGACATATGATTTCATTCTTATCTTATTATAGTGTTAAATCGAGACATAAATAAGATATCGAAATGGTTTAAATGTAATAAATTGTCTTTAAATGTTCAAAAAACTTATTATGTCCACTTTAAAAGTAAAAACTCAAGGTTTTATGAAAATTTGAATTATGAAATAAGTATTTGATGGAATACCCCTTGCAAAAAAGAATTTCGTTAAATTTCTTGGAGTCACAATAGATGAAACATTAAGTTGGAATAAATATGTTGATAGTAAAATGATTGCTGTTGCAAAAAGAGTTGGAATTTTGAATAGATTAAAATATATTCTCCCACATAATATACTTTTTATGCTTTATAATGCATTGATATTATCTAGAATTTCTTAATATAATGTTGTTTGGGGGAATTGTTTTAAAATTAAAAGTACTCTTACAAAAAAAAAGGCATTACAAATATATACTGGCCCCACATATTTAGCACATACTGACCCAATTTTTCATCGTTTATTTACATTAAAGGTCCATGATATTTATAAGCAACAAACTGCAACATTTATGTATTAAGGCAAGTAAGGGAAAAGTACCCACTCAGTTTTTAGATTTTTAAAATTGTAATAGAGATATTCATAATTATTCTACTCGAAATGCAACCAATTATCATTTATATAATCCCACTCTAACAATAACACATAAGTCCATTAGACATGCTGGTCCAGTCCCGATGTGTGGAATCCTCTCACAAACGATATTAAAAATTGTCCCGCAGTTATATCGTTTAGAATGGCAATGAAAAACAAATTAATTAAATTGTATAATTTACCCTAATTTTGATAATACTTAGCTTCTTTTTAATTACTGTTTTTGTTATATTTTATTGTTGCTGGTCCCAATATAATTGAGTTAAGACCGTTTTGTGATAATAGTAAAAAAAAAAAAAGTATAATATTTCATTACAAATATATTTGGTTTGTTATATCCCAACCGGCTGCTACTGCATACACACCATCCATCTACGTACGTCACCTTTATCCTTTTCTACTTTCTTTTATATAGTTTGTAACGTAGCCATTTTTCAGGGACAAGGCATCATTCTCTCAAGCACTGCTTATAATGATGGTCCCGTACATATCACATTATGTTAATATACTATTTGAAAATATATTTATTATGTGTATCTATTAGTATTATTGCAATTGTTATGATTATGTTACAATTTATATGTTTACTATTAATATCCACGAAGTGTATTTCTTTATTTATTATTTGTATAATTACTCTGTATCATGTGATTATGTTGAAAATAAAATAAAATGAATCAATGAATGAATAATAATACATAATTGCACTAACCTAGATCTTTTGATAGTGTTTCTATTAGTAATAGTAGCCATTGTGTTGTTGATTTTTTACGGAACTAAAAAACATGTCGTATTCAAGCAAAGTTATGTTATTTTCAGGCCACACCAATGTCATATGCAGGAAAATCATGTCATTTACAGCTAAACTATCAAAATCATATAATCTTTGAGCAGCTAGGTGGTGGGAACGTATTTCTTTGCTGGTTTATCAGATGAAAAAACGGGAAGAATGATAATCGGGCAAAAGACCCCGACCCCCTGTCAAAATGGTAACAACTAGTTACTTTTATTAGTTTGTATATTTGCATTGTATATACAAAGTAATTATAATTTTGGTTTATAATTTTAAATAAATTGAAAATATTGTAAATATGTCTTTGTCCAAAATTATTAAATAGTAAATCTTGAATCTGCTGGTCATTTGTTATATTCTTACATATGTGTATATATTTATAATGTCTAGCAGTTATCTAGTATATCATGAACGTACATGTATTGAATTTATATTTTATAATGTTGTTATATCAGGACCTTGGCGAAAAACGGCACCATCGCTGATTATGTAATCCTGTATGTATAAATATCTTTAAATAAATACAAAATAAGTAAATAAATATATAAATAAATACAAATGTGCCCGAACGCCGATGCTCCCCATTTTCTAATGGCTGTTTTTGTTTGTGTGAAGAAAGTGACTCTTACTGTGTTGATACTGCAAACTTTCGATTATATGATTTAGTACAAATTAATCTCTGGTGGAACTTTTCACTAATTCTCTTTAATTAATTTAACAGCAGGCCTGTAGCCACCAGGGAGCTGGGGTGCTGCACCCCTCCCCCACCCCCTCCCCCACTATTCAGAAATGTCCACTTTTGATCGGTCTCGGCCATCTACACCAGTGGTCTCGGGCAACGATCGGTCTTGGCGACCCCCCCCCCCCCCACCCCCCCCCCCCCCCCCCCACCCCCCCCCCCCTTTCGTCCCAACCTTACACGACTCAACCAGTGGTCTCGGTCTCGGCCTCGGCCACGATCGGTCTCGGACCCGTTTATGAAAATTACGCACCCCCCTTTAACAATTCTCCCGGGGGGGCCACTCAACTATATTGCTGTACACACGCGCGACCACAGGTTTTTCAAACCCACCCTAAACAAGTTTTATCCATTGGCCAAATTTATACCCTATTCAAGTATTTTCGCGTGCTTTTTTGACAATTTTGCCCCCTAAACAAGTATAACCCCTAAAATATACCCCTAAACAAGGTCTACATCAATTGCTCTCAACAAGTTTGGAGAAAAAGATACCCTAAACGCGTATTTGTTTAACTCCACAAACATACCCTTTTTTTCTGATTTTGGCCTTTTTAACACCCTAAACGCGTGACGCGCGTGACGCGCCATGATCGGCAAAAAGTACCCTTTTTACGCGTTTTTTTGGTCGCGCGTGTGTACAGCAATATAGTTGAGTGGCCCCCCCCGGGACAATTCTGGCTACAGTTTATTATTCTTGTTGGCACCTTTCCCGGCACACTTTTTCCGTTATCAGTACATTTCAATATTATTCATCCCGCAATCTGTCTTTATATTTTGAAGTTCATAACAATTTCGCAACTGTTGAAATTTGATTTGGAAAAGGTAGAGAGTATCTTTCAACTAGTTTGTCTTTCTGTTTTTCTAGGTGGCACACTACTTTTCAAAATATAATTATGAATGCATCGATCGTTGCCTATGCTTTTATAATGCGTACATTTTCCCATGTGTATTTAACAGATATTTGATCTTGCAATATTATACATGATTGAGATTTAGTGGAAAGAAACATATATATTTCCATTTTTGACCAACAAATTCAATCTAGAAACTTACTTGCAGCATTAATTTCCGTCCCATCGTCGCACTGAAATCTGCCCTCTTCTGCGTCGTCCTTACAGCCGACCCACAATGAATAGGGAGGAATAACAGAACCATATACGACTGCCTGTACATATCCCGCGTTCCCCACATCGATCATATCACTATCATCATTGGGAACGAACACCTTGGCGTTCAGCCCTGCGCACTGGGAGACCGCCTCAGAATACGTCACGCGATCAGTGGTCGGAAATTTGTAGCATCCTGATCCTATGCTCTCAAATCCATTCGCACATGCAGCCTCTGCTGTGAACAGAAAAACGAAAGTCACATATTAATTAACAGCAATTATGTGAAGAGTTTTAAATTATGATGTAGCCATTTATTACCAATGAAGGAGAACTGCGGTTAACTCCGCTTTAAACTATAACAATTATAAGAAAATATTTTTGTTAAATATATTTTAAATAAACATGTTCTTCACATCGATCATATCACTATCATCATTGGGAACGAATACCCTGGCGTTCAGCGCTGCACACTGGGAGACCGCCTGATCATATTGCGGCACGCGAACGCTGGTCGGAAATTTGTAGCATCCTGATCCTATGCTCTCAAATTTATCCGCACATGCAGCGTCTGCTGTGAAACAAATGTTTAAAGTCATAGATTAACAATAACACCTGAATAGCATAATATATAATAGCCAAAATCTAAGTAGCCCTTTTAATCGATACAGGATAATTGCGATATATAATTCGCTGAATGATTTTATTGATATGGAATGTTCAATTAGTAAGTTATAAATTATTAAAAGGACGATATGTTGATTATTGTATTATAAGTATGAAAGTAGCTTTATCAAATATGGTAACATTCCTTCATTGGATTTTCTTATTTATTTTAATATGTATTTTGGTTTACTACTGTGAGGTAACTTCAGGAGAGTCTTAATTTTGAGATTGAAAGTTTTGAATAATTATGACAATTTGTAATTATTAAAAGAGGAAATAATTATATAAAGAAAAAAAAGAACTCTTTGGTAACATTTACCAATACAATAACATAATATTTGTATTTCAATTCAATGCAATTATAATTGTAATCTTTATTTCCACAATTCGCATAATCTAAATGCAACAGCATTATCATATATTTATGTACAGTAAGACACACAACCAATTTAACATAACAAAGAGACAAGAGAATGAAAAAAAAAAACATGTAAACTATCATGAATGATAAGGATCAGTAGAAGCTTTGAAAAAAGAACTTAAGGGTATGATATATACATGTATATATGATATGATATAGGTATAATATAGAACCTTATGCGACAGTGGCGTTGAGTGGTCAGACTGGCTGGGGTGGGGGGGGGGGGGGGTGGGGGGCATGGGAATTATTGAGGGCACACTCTGTTTCTATGTATGACTATGTACAAATAATGTATTCAAAGCTGAATGACAGTAGATACAACCGTCGGTGATATCTATCAATGCATTGATCGTTTTCTAATTTTGCAAATATATCAATTAGTAGGCGGTTTCCTGGCCAATTTTTTTATAATCCCATATTACTAAAACATATATTCTTGCACATGCATGTTCTAAATATGAGCGTACATTTTATTTTTTGTGAGTGAGGCAAACCCCTACGCGCGTGGCAGAGAATGCCCCTTATTTTCCGCATTTTACGATGTTATGGTTCATAATTGACCACATAAACTCTCTTTTATACTATTTCAACCATGTTGATCAATTTGTTAGGCCAACAGAGTGGATTTCTGTAATTTTCCCATTAATACTGTCATTTGGCTTTATAAAAAAAAATAGTGGCAAATCGTCACTTCATGAGGTCGTGTGTGCGCGCATAGGATCCTGTATTCAGCAATCGCTTGCACTATTGAGTCTTTACGATGAGCGTATTATCGCATAAATAAACGTCGTTCACAGTGCGTACAAATAATAGGCGTGATTGACTCTTCGAACGGTTTTCCCTGGATCGGGATTTAGAGCGCAATATGGATTTAAACGACACAAAAATTGGAGAGATAAATATATCTTCTTATGTTTTATTAATGTTTTTGTAATACGATTGAGGGCACTAATTGCCCCCATGCCACCCGTAGAAACGCATCCGTTAGGCGATACCATGCAGCTAGTGAAAGTGCGCACAAGAATTGGTAACGAAATAAAAAAAATCAGCTGAAAGTTCATTATGATGTTACAATTTTGTTTTCTCAATCCGATGAGAATTTCAATTTGTTTTAAAACACAAATGAAATACTAAGTAAAACATTGAGTAGTCTTTATGGAATAGTTTCCTACCTTGAACACCGTTAACAGAACAACAATTAATAAATGTATTCTATATGCAAGTAATCCATGTTTATCAACATTACTTCAACAAGAAACAAAGGAATTTAGCCAAAACCACTTGGAATTTTGACACTTCTCTTGTGCCATGTTGTTTGGTTTATGATAACTGTAGAATGAAATGGTTTGATTTGGCAAATGTCTCCCTAATTATGGAGATATTTAAGATTGAATTTGAACGCTCTCGACCGTAGTCAAGAGTATCCGAATTCGGGTAGTTCACGCAAACGATCGGGATAAAATCGAACATTTATTTTTTTCTGTTTCACTAGGTAATCATTATTCTTCTTTTATGCAAATCTCACATATAATTCTTAAGAATCTTACAATTTGAAGTCTCAAATATTACTTTTGGGAAACAAATATAAAGTTTATTGATCACGTTAATTATGGATTGTACTTTCATATTCTTAGTCGATATGATAGCAATCACAATACAACTCTTATTACCAATATATTGACAAAAGCCATTGATTACATAACGAAGTTATTTATAGATGAATTAGTCGGACTGTACTTAGCAACGATTCATTTTATCAAAGCATAATTATTTTGTATTTCTTCATCTCATATTTTATAAGAAAACGGGAGAATCAAACTGCAAGGGGATGCATTTAGTCCTTTAGTTTCCTTTATAATCCATTTGGAAAGGTTTACAATTATTCAATGCAAACAAACTAAATGAAAACGTATTCATGTATCTATGCAGTTTAACGTCTACATTAGTTTTGTTTTAATGTCAGGAGTTTGTTTAATTATAAACGTACTAATCGTTTAGTAAAATATCAAGACAATGACAATTGATTATTATATCTGCTGCAAGCAGTAAGGGTACCTTATTTGAACAATGACCGTCCTCCATAATAGGCCGCACTAAAATGAATGCAAATACCAATACAAATATTCTCGTTTTGTTAGTTACATTAAATCTTCACAGCAAACAATAAATCATATCATCCCTGTATTTGTTTGGATATTGAATAATTATCCAAAAGCGATTATGATGCAGTTCCTATGAGCATATATATACTAACTAGCCATCTGAAATCTGCTCTCATCCAATTTCCCATTGCAACAACCCTATAAGAAGCCCCAAAAAGGTTTAGAAATACGATATGATTTTAGAAAATAGGTGTATTTATTTGCAACATTTTTGATTTTCCACCAACAAACGTATTTTCACAGTCGGATTTATACCTCTATAATTTCCATTGTATCTCCATTATTTAAATTTGTTTTTATAGAAATAGTTTGATTGAAGCTGTATCGATGCACTACCATGCAGATTATTAAGTTGGTCATTAACCATAATCCCTTATCTCTCCAGATTTAATTTTCAGGCTTTAAAATCTGTGATCTAGTAACTTATTTTGGCATGTGCGAAAAGAGATGAATGGTTGATAACATTTGTATTCTTGTTTCTGTGATCTGATATGTCCACTAAGTAATGTGTGAACATTTCACGTTAAATGGATGTTATTTTGGCCCAATAATGAGCAGAAATGCAAAGTGATATTCGCAAACTCAATGCAATGACTTTGTACATAGTTATAAATTCGAAAAACCGAAACCTATTTCATGCTTCTTTTGGTAATATGAATATAATGAGGCATGTAAGAACCGCTAGAGTTCAAAGTAAGTTTTGAGGATTTCGACAATGTTATTATATTCCTTTAAGTATCAAACTTTGGTATAACATTTTCCCCATCACAAACTGTGCCTTAAAGGGATCTAGTAACTTTGTTAATATGTGACTAAACAAATAAAGTGTTGATAACACAGTGACTAAATCTCCCGGGGAGAATTGTAATATACAACATTTCGATCATAAATGTTACATATATCTTAATAACAAAATATAAATTGATAAAACTAAAACCAGTTCTATGTTAAAGGGGTAGTACAGTTTTGGTAAGGCTGAACTTTAGTAACCAAACCTGGACAGTAACATTATAAAATAATAGTTATAACTCCACCATGCTCGAAAGGTATACAAAATTACAAACGACTAAGTAAAAAGCCTGTTATCATTCAAAAAGAGCTATTAAAACACAAGAGGGCGCTCTCTAAAAAGGCATTTGGTTTCAACCATTTTTTATACAAAATTATGCATGTGATGTTTTATTTAAATAATGATTAAATAGAGAGATCGTCAACAATTATTTAAAAAACGCTTTTGAAAATTTGTGAAAAAGTGTAAGCATTTTTTTAATTTTTTGAAAAAATCATCTAATTATTTGGGCCCCAAATAATTATAAGATCAGATATATTTATTGATATTTCAGCCGTTTCTGGACCGATTTTGACCAAATAAAGTTTATTCTGCCATTAAAATTGCATGTTCCCTCAAATTCGACACTCCGTTTTTCATTACCTCACAAAAAAATTGTGATGTGCAGCGCCCTCTGTACCAAAACTAAACTACCCCTTTAAGGTATACAATTACAATGTGAGACCACTAGTGTTCTAGGTAAGTTGATTTTTTGAGGTAAGATGTTGATTTTGATATTCCTTTAAAAGTGGAATTCCATCCTAGAAATTTGGCGCTTGCTAAAAAAAAGGTTATGATAGTTTGAACCGTTTAGAGGATTGTCTATGGCGTTCGTTGTTGCCTCTGATCGTGACGTCATAATATGATGCGACTTGCTGCCAGAGTAATTTGTAAATTTGTAAATCATGTTTATGAGCTTGAACAAGCCAAATTATAATATCTTCTTACACAAAAATGTTGTTCGTTGTTGTGATTTGTAAACTACAATTACATTTTGCATGATACCAAAATCATGTTTATGAGCTTGAACAAGCCAAATTATAATATCTTCTTACAAAAATGTCAAATTATGATAATTTCTTACAAAAATGGTGTTCGTTGGTGCCTCTGATCGTGACGTCATACGCGACTTGCTGCCAGTGTGATTTGTACACTATAATTACATTTTTCATTATATCAAAGGCATGTTTATGAGCTTGAACGAGTCAAATGGTAATATTTTCTTTAAAAATGCAATATAAAGATTTTTCAGCAACTAAAATGAGAAGTAAGTAAGTGACTTTTTATGTGCAAAAGGTATCTCGTCTGGCTAGTGAATAATGTTGTATTCGGCGGCAATCTTGAAAGAATCGGTAATCTCTACATGATGTTCAGGTAGGCATAACTTTTGAGTTTGTTTCCGATTCTTATGCAATGTTGTCGGGTTAATTATTTCATTCTTCTTATTGTGGAACACAATAATTAAAGTGGTCCATTAACGACATAAGCTTTTTTTCCATCAGTGATATTATGAGACTACAATTTTATACCAATATGATTATGATGATCGTATGATTCTTCTAAATAATATATAATATTTCAACAACAACAAAATAAATTCAACACTGTTAACCTTAAAATTACAGTCGATGTCAGATTGTATCACCTACTGCCCATTGATTTTGGATACAATCAAAAGCGTTCCGGAACGCTTTTAAATTTAATCATACATTTCTCCATAATTAGGGAGACATTTGACAATTATATAAATCAACACCAATTTCAGTCTTTTTTTTACAACAAGCCACTTAACAAGATACAAGAGAGACCTGGAAGGTCCCATTTATTTTCCTTGTATTCGACAAAGTTAATGAACTACTTTAACTCTTTCATCTGATTCCCCTTGAAAGGAATCTATATAGAAACATTGCCAAAATCAAAAACACCTACTTAGAACTCTAGTGGTTCTCACACTAACTTGTTGTATTCGTATTACCAATATAAGCAGAGAACATGTTTCGGTTGTCCGAATTTCTACCAAATTTCGATATGAAAAATATTCTTGATTGAAGTGTTCAGATTTGAAGTTCTCCTTGAATCGGAGAATTTTAACTGTGTACAAAGTAGGTGCAAAATATAAGTTTGCATTTTTGCTCATTACTCGGACATTACCATGGAATTTTCACACATTACTAAGTGGACATATCAGATTACAAACAATACAAATTTTATCGACCCTTTGTCAGTTTTTGCACATGTCAAGAAAGTTACTAGATCTCAAGCTCTAACCCTATGTTACGTGAGTATTGGTTCTGCCTAAAAATTGTGAGGTTTTCGCTTGGATTTGAATATGTGGGAATAAACTTAGTCGGGATATACAGTTATGCATAAGAAGTGTTCGCATTCTTGTGAAATTCTGATTTCAAACATGATTTCGTCAATTTTAAGGCAACATATCACACACACACACACACATATACTCGAATTTACGTGAATTTGTGTATCTAACGCATTTGTCAATTGGAATATCATAAGCTCTAAATGTTTACCTGGAAAAAACTTCATTGCAATTTAAAATACCTTTTAATAGCATAACACATATAATAACCCTCAAAAATGTATTTATAAAACAAAAATAATACAACAGAGTGTAATGTGGTATACAATGTATGTTTCTTAGTTCTGTGCAGTTTTTAAAGGCTCTTTGTACTGTTCATAATAATTGAACACTCATTTTGAAAATGCTTACAAACAAATGCTGAAAATAAAGATTAAAACATACTAAAATCAACATGAAGCCCTCACCCGATCTGTAAGCCAAATAGTTTACAGAAGATTGAAAAGGGTAAGGATATATTTGAAGAAAATATGTATGGAAATAAAATATATAAACTCACAAAAATATGACTAAAGCAAAATGTTGATTGAAGTTAAAGGGATAGTTGAGTTTTGGTATAGAGGGCGCTACTCAAAATAATTTTTTTGTGAGATAATGAAAATCTGAGTGTTAAAATCGAAAGAGCATACAATTTGAATGACAGAATAAACTTTATTTGATCGAAATCGGTTTAGAAATGGCTGAAATATCCATAAACATAACCATTCGTAATAAATGTGGGGCCCCACAAATATTCGACAATTTTGAACCAGCCGTTACAAATTTTAAAAAATGCTTCCTCTTTTCAAAAAATTACAAAAGTGGTTTTTAAATAGTTGTTGATAATCTCTCTATCTAATCACTATTTCAACATAACATCACCGTGCACAATATTTCATTTAAAATGGTTAAAACCGATGAGTGTTCAGAGAGCGCCCCCTTGAGTTTTAACGACTCTTTTAAAATAAAAACAGGCTTTTTACTTAGAAATTTGTAATTTTGTATTCTTTTCAAGCATGGTGGAGTTATAATTATTAGTTTGAAATGTAATGGTGCAGGTTTTGCTTACTAAAATTCAGTTTGACCAAAACTGTACTCTCTTTACCAGAACTCAACTATCCCTTTAAGTAATAATTTTACAGATTGATTAAAAGGGTAGTACAGTTTGGGTAAGGCTGAGCTTTAGTAACCAAAACTGCACAATAACATTACAAACTTATAGTTATAACTCCACCATGCTCGAAAGGTATAGAAAATTACAAACGACTAAGTAAAAAGCCTGTTATTATTCCAAAAGAGCCATTCAAACACACGAGGGCGCTCTCTAAAAAATACTGGTTTCAACCATTTTTCATACAAAATTATACAGGTGATGTTTGTTGAAATAATGATTAGATAGAGAGATCATCAACAACTATTTAAAAACATCTTGTGAACATTTTTGAAAAAGTGTAAGAATTTGTGTAATGTTTTTAAAAGTCATCGAATAAATCTGGGCCCAGATTTATTCGGATCGGATATATCTATAGATATTATAGCCGTTTCTGAATCGATTTGGATAAAATAAAGTTTATTCTGCCATTAAAATTGAATGCTCTTACATATTTTACACTCAGTTTTTCATTATCTAACCAAAAAATTATTTCGTGCAGCTCCCTCTATACCAAAAACTGAACCACTCCTTTAAGTTTAGAAAAATGTAAGTAGACGAAGTAGGCGAAAATTCTTACAAACAAATGCTGAAAATAAAGATTAAAACATACTAAAATCAACATGAAGCCCTCTGGCCACCCGATCTGTAAGCCAAATAGTTTACAGAAGATTGAAAAGGGTAAGGATATGTTTGAGAACAAAATATGTATGGAAATAAAATATATAAACGCAAACAAAAAAATATGACTAAAGCAAATAATTTTGATTGAAGTTAAGTAATAATTTTACATATTGATTAAGTTTAGAAAAAGAAGACAAAAATGTAATACAACTTACGATCGATCAAATTTGCTGTGAGCCTTGATAGCAAAGTGGCTATCAGAAATCCACCCAACCGAAAAGAAAATCGAGCGACGACCATTTTGCCAGTTTAGTTTCTAAACACTTCGTTGAAGGTATAATACTTCTGAACTCAACTGGTAGAAGATGTTGTAGTCCTAAATTACCGAAACGTCTCGTACGCGAATGAGATGTCAAATGATCAGTTTAGCTTCATGGTCACCATTTTATAGGTAGTTTTGTAAGTGGCTATCACCCTGATGACGTAACGATTACGCCCCGCCCCCACTTTAGCCTATTGTTAAAGTTTTAAAGCGTGGGGATGCTACAACGTGGATCGCCAATTTGAACGTGGGTAGTTTGTTTGCACTGCATAACACATTACGCACCGTGCGCAAGGCGCTCACAAAGTGGCACCGCGCATCGGAAATTCAAATTCGGGACAGATCCATGTGGTGGTACGTCGGCCCGAGATGGATAGATAGAAGTAAACGTGGGGGTTGGGTGAGGATGTAAGAGAGGACCCCCCCCCCCCCCCCCCCATCAGCATGAAAGTATGTCCTTGCACAACTAGATCAATAAACACAGGAATATATAAGAGCTTATTTAATTTTAGACCTAAACTAAGCTGCCAACTTCACCCTCGATTATATAGCTATTGCTCCTGTCACCATGGTTACAGTACGCAATTTTGCCGGGAATTCGTATACTTATAAACCGAGATTTGCGCAATCGTTTCTTCATTGTCTTTTTATTGCATTAAAGAAAGACCTTACGAATTAATGTTCCCAATTCAATGTTGCATTACATTTCATCCATCCAATTAAATATCCATCATCAATCATAAATCGCACGCAATAATCCTCGTGCTGGTTTATAATTGCTTTAATTTATTAATTGCTTTAATTTAAATTATTTAATTGATCTTTATAAAAAATGGTATCATACTTGCTGAATTAGTTTTATACAAAGGAGCATATTATTCAAGCTTGGAAAAGTATAATTTAAATTGATGCGGAAATTACTTTTCAGTTCTTTCCGTTCATATTATATATATTTACTTGCAATGCTATTGGGCATATAAATCGATGCACTCGATAGCAAAAACGGCATTAAGGGCCTTGGAATTTGTATTATTTTGAATCCCATGACCCAGATCAAAATTGCACCGTTTATCTACAATGAATGTAAAGTGATAATCTCAAACTTATCTCAGTATTGTGTGCATATTGGAGCTGATCAATCACTCTCAATATATCTTTTGTGGTAATGTGACTAGATTAGACCATGCCAATCACAGAGTTAATATTGTTTGGTCATTCATCATCTTATCCAAAAACACAAACACACACACGCACACTCAAAATCTCTCACACGCACACACACATACACTCAAACACACACACACACGCACGCACACACACACACACACACACACACACACACACACACACACACACACACACACACACACACACACACACACACACACATACACACACACACACACTACCACACACCCTAAATATGCATTTACTGTAGTCTATGGATCGACCACATGATAAGGATTCGATTCCTTTTGGTTGCTACCCCTTGTACTATTACTACTTGTGCAATTTGTCTTGTTAACTTTGTAAAAGAAATGTACGTTTATATTGTGATACATTTGTATGTATTTTATATTGTGTTTATATTGAGAAAATAAACTGAATTGAATTAATGAATTGAATTGACGGGCGATTTCTAATTTTGTTTTCAAAATAAATCAAAATATTTGGGTCCTGATTAACAAAAGAGAACATTTCGAAACATTATGGCACACATGATGGCAATGCAATACATCCATGAACAGCTTGATTTAAATTTACATGAGAGGGTTTTAAATGAGGTTATTTTAATTAAATGAGTATCAAGTCAATTAACTAATATTAAAGGGATAGTACAGTTTTGGTTAAACATAATTTCAGCAAATGAAACTTATAGTTTAACAGTAAAAACTTACAGGTATAATTCATTGATGCTTGAATGGTAGTAAATCATATAAAAACAACCATTAACACAAGAAGGCGCCCTCAAGACACCTCAAGTATCATCCTTTTTTAAATTAAAAGTGTGAATTTAGGTAAACAAATTATTATATAGAGAGATGATAAAAACAACTTTTAAATTATTATTGTATATTTTGAACAATTTGTAGAACTTTTATATATTTTCTTAATTTATTGAGTAAAAGTTGCCCAAAAAAATATTACAATCGGAATATGATATTTATGGATATTTTTAGCTATTTCTGAAGCGATTTTGATCAAACAAAGTTGATTCAGTTTGTCTTTAAAGTGATGAGCTCTTTCACATTTTGCACCTAGTTTTTCATTACGCCCTAAACAATTATTTCTCAAGGCGCCCTTTAAACCAAAATGTAAGTATCCAATTAAGTAATAATATTATATTTAAGGTATAGAACAGTTTGAGTCAAACTGAATGTTTATAACCAAAACTTGTACCACAACAATTAATACGCACTATTAATTATAATTCCACCATGCCCGAAAGGTAGAAAAAACTTTCAACGGCTAAAAATGCTGTAATCAGCCGTTAAAACACAAGAAGGCGCTCTCTAAAAGCGAATTAGTTTCAATTATTTTTTCAATTTAAATGTGTAACAAATATTTCAAAAACTCTTTGGTATTTTTCGAAAAAGTGCAGGCATTATTTAATTTTTTTCTTAAATTGGTTAATAAATGTGGTACCAACATTTATTCCAATCGGATATATTTATTAAAGTGAGGCCTGTAAAGTGTCAGATATTGCCCAAAATGACGTTTGAGACTTCAATCCTGTACCAAAATCATTGTAAGATATGTCCGAATGATGTGTGAAAGTTTCATTGAAAAGAACACTGCTTTCCTGGTAAAGCGTTTATGACCGTTTGTTAACACTTTTGAGCTGAATGATAGATATCGTCATACTAAAGGGGCATTTGAAAAAAATCTAACCCTATTTTATTCTTCTCTTACCATAAGCTAAACAACACGGTAGAAGAGAAATGAGGAAGCTCCAAGTAATTTTCGTGGAGTTAGACACTTTACACTTACAGGCGTCACTTTAACATAAAATAAAGTATGTTTCATCTTGAAAATCAAGTGCCCTTCCAAATATTGTTTTTCTTTTTCCTGCTCTTCCAAATATAACGCTCGGGAAGGACCTTTTCTTGGACTCTGTCATTTTTCTACAGTCGCACAGGGACAAGAAACACCACTTAGGGCTTTTGATTCCAAACCCAGCCTTAGCTACGTCACTTTTGTTTAAGAAAGCAATATCATTACGTTTCACTAAGTTAGCCGTGATCTCCACCACGGTGGAAATCAACTCAACCATTTTAATAGCTTTCGTCAACATTCCATGCCCTGTTAACTGCCCCCCCGAGACCTAATGGTATTATAGATAATCTCCTCCGGTTACACGAAGTAAACCGATAAGAACGGTGTAAACGGTGATAAAATTCTACTAGAGGCATGAATCTCTCAACCTCTCCTCAGGCCTGAGAAGCGGATATTTTCTAACTTGGGTGAAACGTAATGTACAGTGTAGGAATCAAACGGCAAATGCAATATTTATATCAGTTACACACGGATAGCTTTATTGACACTTGTATCTACTGCGTTTAATAGTCAAGGCGTAAAGACTACAGAAATTCCACCGCAATATCACATACGTATACACAATTATAGTTTAAGGGATCTAGTAACTATGTTGACATGTGCAAAATTGATGAATGGTTAATACAATGTGTATTCATGATGTGATATAATATGTCCATTGAGTGATGTGTAAACATTCCACGGTAAGTGAATGACATATGACTAAGATATATGAACGAAAATGTTAAGTGATAATTGCTAACCCAATGCACATACTTCGTACACATATGAAAGTCTCCTATGGAGACTTTCAAATCCGGACACTTCAATCATAAATATCTTTATAATGACAGATAAATTTGGAAAACCGTATAACGAACATGTTTCATGCTTCAGTCAATACAAACAAGACACATACAACTAGGTATGTAAGAAACGCCAGAGTTCTAGGTGAGTTTTGTGGATATTAACAATGTTACTAATTCCCTTTACCACTAATGGATGTATACATAATATAGCAATAACGACAGGGCAAAGAGTGCTGTCACCCACGTACACGTTTGGCTGCCAATAGTGCGTAGTATTATAGTTGAAAAAAATACTAGGCGATAGTTACGCATCGCCTTAAAAAAAATGGCGCTAGGTACGCCTCGCCTCCAGTATTCTTTTAAACCCTAATATAGCAATACCGTATTTTGTTTTTTATAGTGACGCATATTCAGTGACATTCGTTTGCTCGCATATCTAGAAATGAAATAACTTTAATCAAATTGATTAAAACAATTAACTGCAACTCACAGTTACCATGGTTACAGTCGATTGTATCTCTTTCTGCAACGGGACCAATATCTGGCAAATCAGGCTCTTGTTATGTTTTGCTTAAATTGGCTTTTATTACAAAAAAAAATATCAGCATTTATTTTCGAACACGTCAACAAATTTTGAATAGACGTAGGTGTGCCAAATGTGCTCAATTTGTATTTGCGTCAATTTAAAGCTGGTGAAGATTTTCATCCATTACTATAAATAAATCAATTTATATTTTTTGCCATCTAAAGAAGCCTAATTTTGGCACATGTACTTTGAAGTGAAAGTTTTAAATTTCATGCTTAAAAGTTTTATTTTCATTTGTTTATTTTTTCCAACAGAAAATATTATACAAATAGTACATAATAAACAATATGGCGCTAATAAATCATCTTTCAAGGTATACATCTATAAAACACAGCAGAGAATGAAATGGAGAAATTATATACAATAATATAGTAATAACTCTATTTCTAGTAACTGGCCGAGACCGGTCTTGCATTCTTTAGGAGAGGAATATTTTTGAACAGAAATCCATCTTAAATAAAGCCACTTTTGTTGCAATTAAGATATATTAAAATATATAATAATTAAAGGGATAGTTGTGTTTTGGTCTGCATGGTCAAACAGAATTTGAGTAACCAAAACCTGTACCATAACATTACTTGTTATAACTCGACCATGCTCGAAAGTTATATCAATACAGTTTTAAAAAGCCTGTTATCATTTCAAAAAGAGCCGTTAATTTAACGGCTCTTTTTAAAATGATAACAGGCTTAAAAACACAATTGGGCGCTCTTTAAAAACACGTTGGTTTCAACCATGTTTTAATACAAAATTGTGCATGTGATGATTTGTTAAGGTGATTATTAGATAGAGAGATGATCAACAACTATTTAAAATGGGGGTTGGATTTAGGCCAAATCTCACGGGCGGCCATTGGATTTCTTCCGATATTTTTGCATACTAACAATACTAAGGTTCAGATTTTACCACACGAGCCCCTTTTTATACTTATTCAACAATATTGATCATACAATTTGTTTGGCCAATATAGATGTTTTCGGTAACTTTCCCGATACTGTTATTCGGCTTGAAGTATATTGGATATTATGTCATGGGAATCATATTAAATACATGTTTCAGCCTATCAGGAATAGCTTTTCACGTTGATTTCAATTACAATAATATTTTTTTCAATAGAAAAGTCAATGAAACAAAAAAACAACTTGGAAGTTCAAATTGGGAACGCCCACAAAAAATGTCTCCAGAGTGATTTCTGCAAGTGACCTCATCTGTCAATCACAACTCAATTACTTATAAGATGAACAATGCACCTTCACCAAAGCTGAGCGCCTGCTCACAATATTATCACATGATTGAATACACTACCAACTTATGTAGCAGTATCACACCGCCAAACCGAATCCAAACCGAAACCAGACCGAACTTCCACTTTATCGGGCACCGACAAGAGCCCAAACTGGGGTTAGCATGCAAAAGAGACCGACAATTCCGATACCACTCCGACACCAAACCGCTAGCACCCCGAACGTCCCCGAAACGTCCCCGAATTATTCGGTCTCGTGTCGGTTGAAATTGATATTGTGTGGGTGAAAGTGTATTCAAAGATGTGATACTATAATTGTGAGCAGGCGCTCAGCCTGGGCGAAGGTGCATTGTTTATTTTACAAGTAACTGAGTTGTGATTGAAAGATGAGGTCATATACAGAATTTCACTCTAGAGAGTTTGTTTAAGAGGTGGGGCTTAGGCTTGCCTTAGCAAGATGAACAAAATAATTGCAAAAATATTTAAAAATCAACAAAACATATTTTGGTTAAACAGTTTACAAATATTTGGTATATACACTAATACAGATAAATAGAAGTCAACATGTATTCGCATAGCATGGCCCCTTTAAAGGCTCGGAAAAGACTTTTCCTTGGACCCTGTCATTTTTCCGCAGTCCCACACGGACAAGTAACACCCATCAGGGCTTTTGATTCCAAACCAACCTTATCCCCAACACCTTTTTTGATGGACACAGTATACAGTGACGCAAACAGTGATCAAACAGCAATTGCAACATTTAAATACACACGGATAGCTTTATTAACAATTGTATCTACTGCGTTTAATAATCAATGCGTAAATTCTTAACACTACTGTAAGTCCACCGCAATACCATATATATTACACACCTTTATAGTGTATTTATGATGTACTAAAAAATGTCCACTGAGTGAACTGTAAAAATTCCATGGTAAGTGAATGTACATTTTTAGGGGAAAATCGTATAACTTGTAATATCTGACATATCAATGTTCATTCTAATTTCATGTGTTTTTAAATTATGATGTTGATTTATCTTTATATTCCGAAAATGTGTGTTCATCTGATATAATTATTATAAATTATATATTATTAGTCGAATTCCGATGACAGTATATCAAATAGAAATTGACATTTTAACGTCATTACGGAAAACAAATGGCTATATATAAAATATACATGTACATATAACAATTTATTTTGTATTTTCTTGTTTTAATCTAAAATCACACTGTGGTTGTCAAAAAAACAAAACATGAATGGTTGTTCTATTTGATTTTTCTTTAGATCCGATAGATATATCAAATCAATACAAATATGTGACTAGCTCTGACAAAAACAGGCTCTTGCCAGCATCGTTGTCATGTTTTGAACAAATTGGCTTTTAATTTTAATTTTTTTTTTTTTTTCAATAACACGTCAGTAAAAATTCAAGCAGAGATGGTTGTGCCAAATTTGCTCTTCCTCATGCATTTGGTGTCAATCTCAAACTGGTAAAGATTTCGATCCATTACTATAAATATCTCAATGTGTATATTGCCAACAAGAGCCTTATTCTGACACAGTTTGTCACATACTTTAAATCATAGTCTCAAGTTCAAGCTTGAAGCTTGAAGCTTTATTAATCTTAGATATAACCATAATTATGGAGACATTTGAAAAATCAAAACCCATTGCATTCTTCTGTTACCAAAAGCCAAATAACAAGGTACAAGATAAGTGTGAATGCTCTACGTGATATATCTTAATATCGTAAGAGTTAATGGATCAGTTTAAGGGAGAAGCGCAAGGGGCGCAAAGAATGGACACCCATTCCTAAGCCTATTATTGGAACTCGTAGTACTGCCAGTCTTCCTCCTGGTGGAAGTAGCTGGCCCCTGCCTCCGCTCTAGTATGGCTGTTCAGCTGGCAGTCGCCATTCTTGAAGTTGAACGACTTGCAGCCGCTGTACATCAAACACTCACCGGCGCAGTGCACTCTGTCATTCACCTTCAAGCTCTTCATCACGTGGTTCTTGAGGCATCGACCAATCAGCGGCTCTCCGTCGTCGCCCATTGCGACGGAGAACAAGCCTGACTGCTGCCTAGCTGGCGTGGTTGGGGCTGGCGTGGTTGGGGCTGGCGTGGTTGGGGCTGGCGTGGTTGGGGCTGGCGTGGTTGGGGCTGGCGTGGTTGGGGCTGGCGTGGTTGGGGCTGGCGTGGTTGGGGCTGGCGTGGTTGGGGCTGGCGTGGTTGGGGCTGGCGTGGTTGGGGCTGGCGTGGTTGGGGCTGGCGTGGTTGGGGCTGGCGTGGTTGGGGCTGGCGTGGTTGGGGCTGGCGTGGTTGGGGCTGGCGTGGTTGGGGCTGGCGTGGTTGGGGCTGGCGTGGTTGGGGCTGGCGTGGTTGGGGCTGGCGTGGTTGGGGCTGGCGTGGTTGGGGCTGGCGTGGTTGGGGCTGGCGTGGTTGGGGCTGGCGTGGTTGGGGCTGGCGTGGTTGGGGCTGGCGTGGTTGGGGCTGGCGTGGTTGGGGCTGGCGTGGTTGGGGCTGGCGTGGTTGGGGCTGGCGTGGTTGGGGCTGGCGTGGTTGGGGCTGGCGTGGTTGGGGCTGGCGTGGTTGGGGCTGGCGTGGTTGGGGCTGGCGTGGTTGGGGCTGGCGTGGTTGGGGCTGGCGTGGTTGGGACCAGCGTGGTTAGGGCTGGTGCGGTCGTTGGGGATGGGGTGGTTGGGGCTGGCGTGGTTGGGGCTGGCGTGGTCGGGGCTGGCGTGGTCGGGGCTGGCGTGGTCGGGGCTGGCGTTGTTGGGGCTGGCGTGGTTGGGTCTGGCGTGGTTGGGGCTGGCGTGGTTGGGGCTGGTGTGGTTGGGGCTGGTGTGGTCGTTGGGGCTGGCGTGGTTGGCAGCGGTGGAACTAAAGTAGAACAAAACGATAGTACAAAAACAAATTGTTAGGATTGTTATCAAATTGAATTGTCGGCTTGATGTCAGTTTCAGTTTAAAGGAAATTCCCTACTAGAAATTAGATGTCTGCTAAGAAAAATAGTGAAACAGCGGACTCATGGGCAAAAATCTAAGCAAAAACGGAAGAGCATCAAAAACACATGATGACAGTTTGAACTTCGTATAGAGACTGTGTATCCTTCGAAATTACTTCCGATCGTAACGTCATTTGCAAGCTGCTACATAACTGCCAATGTAGTCTGTGTATAGAAACAACAATTTAAAAGGCAGTCGTCATCTGTAAAAAAAAAAAAAAGTATGTGTCTGGTATCTACAAAATCCAACGGCCGTTTAATAGTATAGAGATAAGTGAACAACATGCTAAAATTGTCAGCATAAAGTATGGCAACATTATTTCAAATGAGGATGCCATGAAACAATAATATTCAATTGAATCTGCACACATTAGTTTGTATACTGTATCATTAAAAAGATTGCTTATTTCAAACCCTCGCTTACTTTACGTGACATTCTGGAAAATAAATGTATTAGCCGTTAAAAATCTGAAAATCTGATATTCAAAATATTGAATTGTGGTTGTATGTAATATACTGAATAGAACTTCCGTCACTTTGATCGCGAACAACTTTGTTTACATTGTACATATTTAAAGGGACTAAGTAACATTGTCCAAATCCTCAAAATAAAATTTGTATTTTAGCGGTTCCCTTATACCTTGTTGTATTCTTATTAACAATAAAATCATGGGACAGGTTTCTGTTTTTAAAATTTCCCTTTCGTTACAAAGATATGTATGATTGAAGTATTCAGATAAGAAAAACTCCGGGCGAGTTTTTCTTCCGTGTACAAAGTGAGTGCAGTGAGTTACTGAATATCACTTTGCATTTTCGCTCATTACTTGGCCATACAATGTCCATTTGACTTGAAATGTTCACACAATACCCTGTGGACATATGAGATAACAACAATATACATTGCATCAACCATTCATCGCTTTTTACACATGTCAACAAAGTTACTAGATCCCTTTAACACGACTATAGACATAATAGAGAACGGAGATGAGTTATATTTTGTTTCATTCAATTAAATTATTGGTATAAGATGCTCACTTTTTTCTGTAAATAATTAACATTTTTAAAAGTAGATTTCAAATTGTGCTGCTTCTACTAAAACAGTTAAAATTCGGGGGTGACAATGAATTTGAATGACAATGAATTTTATTCTCAATAACGGCCCCTCACGGGGGCATGGGAGAAATACAACAAGTGTATATATACATTTATCTCTTAGTGGGCCATTTTGCTGTAATCTGATTGGTCAATTTGTCTTTGAGACAAACCCGTATTTACCTCATTTACTTGGTCAAAATGATCAAACGGGTAATATGAGCCCGTATTACCTGTTTACGTCTTGCTGTTGTTATTGTTTTAATGTAAATTATCGTGTTTTTCATCGTTGTGCACATGCGCAGTGGCGATTTCAACCACTGAAGATGAGCCCGTATTACGTGAATGAAAGCTATCGCGATCGATATCGATATCGCGATAGCTAGGCTAGATATCGCTCACAGCAGCAAAATGGCTGCAAATTCGCGGAGATTCGAACACCACTCCAGGGATGAAATATCCGAGAAGAAAACATCTTCAACGCCGAAAAATACGATTAGAGCGAACTTGAAAGCGGCCAGGGCCTTTCGGGCTTTTTTGGAAGAAAGCAACGATTATTCAGATGATGTTTGCTTCGAAAGTTTTTCCGCTGATAAACTCAATGGAGCTCTCGAAGGATTCTGGTTGGGCGCTCGGAAGCAGAAGAGTGACGGGGACGCTCCGGCGGGTAGCATCCGTGCGGGTACCGGCGGCAACGCCAACGGTAAGCAAGCTTTTTATAAAGTCTCAACGTTGGAAAATCTCCGTCATAGCTTGAACAGATATCTGAAATCTCCACCGAATGAGAAGGGATTTGATATTATCAAAGACAGGGAATTTTCTGCATCAAATGAATCTTTCAAAGCTGCACTTCGAGAACTGAAAGACATTGGAAAAGGCACATAGGTACATTACAGTAGCATTGTGTGGAGATCAACCTCTTCCGCCTGCTGCACTATCCAAAACATAAACAATATTTGTCGTCCGATTTCTCCCTAAATTTACCAGCAAATGCAAACAAACTTTTGTTTATGTGATCCCTAAGTCATATACTTTGATAATAATTACCGACTTTGTTGTTTTGAAGATTGCAAAATGTAGAAAAAAAACGATTATTTCCCGTCTGTTTTCATTACCGATGCATCCTAACATACAACGTTCAACTGATGAACGGTACAGTGTATGAATAGGCAGTATGGTAATCTCCCGTGTATTACCATATATTGCGTGTAAATGGTCCACCTAAGTTGACCATATACTTTGTAGATGTGGGAAAAGGGGAAATTTCACATCATCCTGAAATAGCTGAAATAGATCTCCAGAAGTTGTACAATAATTTTGAATGTCTGCAAGATCCAGTTGGATACAGTTACAAGTTGTTTGGAACAGTTTATATTACTTGGAGACCATGTGAGATGGACAATATTTGAAATTGATAAGGCAAGGGAGCACACAAAGAGCACAAGAAAGAGCACAAGATGGTGAGTACAAATATGTTTGAAAAAATGTATACACTTAAAGAGATAAATCCGTCACACCCTGCTTGTTCTCACGCAATACGGGATATATCTACGTTCTGGTTCCATATTCCATTCGGCTTCCGGCCTCATGGAATATGGAACCAGAACGTAGATATATCCCGTATTGCGTGAACAAGCAGGGTGTAACTAATACTATCAAGTATAAACATGATAAAAAACAAACAAAATCTTTGGCAACAACTTTTAACTAGCACACACTAAGAAAACTTAGCCATAATAATACTAAAAAACCTTGATAAATTTTGTAACTGTTTAATATTTCTAACATTAAATAACTGGTACATCTTATATACATTTGGCCTCTTAAAATAATGACCTTTAACTAGCTGCTTCCGATCATTCTGAAATGCAGGGCACACTAAGACATAATGAAATTCATCCCCCTGATCTTGTAAGGAACACAAGCTGCAAATCTGCAACTCTTGCTCAGGCAAGTAGCGACCATTTGCTATTGGGAGTTTATGGTTTCCACACCGAAATCTAGACAAAGTTATCCTATCTTTAACATCCAACTGCACTAAATATTTTTCAAAACCAACCACACTTTTAAAGATCCTATAATTTATACACAAACGATTCCTATTAACCTCATCATTCCAATTTTGTTTATACATATCCGCTAACCTCAAATTCAAAGACAATTTCACCCAATCAATATTCAATGGAACATCAACAGTCCAGATGTTTGACATTCCACACCTATCCAAAATATGTTTTATATGTTTAATCCACCTCGACTCAAAATCACCCTTATCATACAACTTACGCAGCAACTGAAATAGTTGGTGTATTCTGAAAACGATTTTAAGCTTAAATTTATTTGTTTATCTACGTCACTAAAATATTTTTAGCCAAATCGGTATGCTCAAACTGTATTAAACGATAACGATTTGTAAAAATATTCTAGCGACGTAGATACAATAATATTTAACATCAAATCTTTTTCAGAATACACCCCAGGACAAAGCTTTTCGCTCAAATACAATTTTGAAACTAAACGTTGCGATACTATTTCAAAATCGTTAATTAATTTATTGAAAAGGGAGAGGGATTCATCCAAGTACGTTACCCCCGCGTGAAACACAATTTCTTTCAATTGTGTAATGTTTTAGAGAAAAGAACAACTAACTAACTACGTCTGATATCTTAAAGGGGTAGTTTAGTTTTGGTAGAGAGGGCGCTGCACATCACAATTTTTTTGTGAGGGAATGAAAAATTGAGTGTCGAATTTGAGAGAACATGCAATTTTAATGGCAGAATAAACTTTATTTGGTCAAAATCGACCCAGAAACGGCTGAAATATTAATAAATATATCTGATCTTATAATTATTTGGGGCCCAAATAATTAGATGATTTTTTCAAAAAATTAAAAAAATGCTTGCACTTTTTCAAAAATTGTCAAAAGCGTTTTTTAAATAGTTGTTGATGATCTCTCTATTTAATCATTATTTCAATAAAACATCACATGCATAATTTTGTATGAAAAATGGTTGAAACCAGTGCCTTTTTAGAAAGCGCCCTCTTGTGTTTTAATGGCTCTTTTTGAATGATAACAGGCTTTTTACTTAGTCGTTTGTATTTTTGTATACCTTTCGAGCATTATGGGGTTATAAATATCAGTCTGTAATGTTATTGTGCAGGTTTTGGTTACTAAAGTTCCGCCTTACCAAAACTGTACTACCCCTTTAATATATTATCAATAAATTCATGAAACAAAATTCATAAGATATTATGTTCATATATTGTAGGGCTCCCAACTTACTTTCACAGAGAACGTTGTATGGAAATCCTGAACAATCGACGTTTTCCAGAACTTGGGTAGGTGGAGAATAGGATGCACAGTTCTCACAAGTATCACTCTCTGCTGACTCACCTGTTGACATGAAAACACAAATGTGACATGTTTCTAATAAAATGCATGTTCGACAGGATCGAGTTATTGTCATAGGCGTACCCAGGGGGGAGGGGGGGTTGGGGCTTCACGGACACCCTCCCCCCTTACACGAATCCCAAGAAGTTGTCTCGGTCTCCACCTCGAATTTGTTTTAAGGGTCGCGGTCTCGGCTCCAAAAAATTTGACGGACACCCCCCCCCCCCCCCCCCCTTTTTTTACACGAATCCCACGCAGTGGTCTCGGCCTCGAACATTTTGTAAGGGTCTCGGTCTCAGCTTCGACAGTTTTTGACGTCACCCCCGCTTACACAAATCCCAAGCACGGGTCTCGATCTCGGCCTCGAAAATATTTAAAGGGGACCACCAGGCAAAGAACAAAACATAATTATTTGTTTTGGTACCGTTACCCAACACTTTGCAAAGGGTTGTGTAAATTCACAAACAAAGCAATAAATTTCCACCACTTACGGAACCACTATTATTTCTTGGTTCCGTACAGGCCAAACATTTGCGAGTGCGCCAATGCTATTCACGCGTACGTTTGAAGACAATAGAATCCCGGACGATTCGTTTGCTCTGGACATTCAGATCCATGAACGCATGCTTTAGAATGGTGATGCGTTTTCCAATTATATATTTGTTTTCTGGAAACATATTTTTGTGAACTTGTTGATGGAATGGACTACTAAAGATGTTACCTTTCATTTATAATGAAATTATTTGTGGGTGGTGGTACCCTTTAACGGTCTTGGTCTCGACTTCGACAATTTTTGACGGACACCCCCCCCCCCCCTTCCTCCCCCCCCCCCCCCCCCCCCCACCCCCGCTTACACGAATCCCAAACAGTGGTCTCGGGCTCGGCCTCGAAAATTGTTTAATGATCCCGGTCTGGGCTTCGACAATTTTTGACGAACAACCCCCCCCCCCTCCCCACCCCCCACCCCCCGTCTCTCAAACATTTTTGAAGGACACCCTACCCCCCCCCCCCCCACCCCCCGTCTCTCAAACATTTTTGACGAACAACCCCCCCCCCCTCCCCCACCCCCCACCCCCCGTCTCTCAAACATTTTTGAAGGACACCCTACCCCCCCCCCCCCCCCCAGCTTTCACGACTCCCAAGGCAGTGGTCTTAGTCTCGGCCTCGGAAATTTGTGTCTCGGCTTCGAAATGTTTTTTTTTTGGTGAAACCATCGGGCCATAACGTGAATGTAATCGTCTGGAAAACCCATGCTTTTATATCTCTGTTGCAATATTGTGGCATTAATTTGTAAGCAATATATCAGCTGGTGTTTTATTTCAAGCGACTTGTGACATAGATTTCAGAGAAAGGTCAAACATATATTTACCTAAGGGCACTACGTCAATTTACAGGGATCCATTAACATTGTCTAAATCCTCAGAACTTACTGGGAACCCATTTCTTCATTGTATTTGTATTATCAATAGAAGCATGGAACACGTTTCAGTTTTTCAAATTTCCCTTTCGTTCAAAAGATATTAAGTGTTCAGAATCTTAACTATCCACTGGATACAAACATAGAGGAAACTGACTCAAAATATGTTAGTGTTTTTTTATTACTAGCCATTGTGTTATTGTTTATTATTTACATAATTTAAAAACCGTGTCGTTCTCAAGCAAAGTCATGTAAGTTATTTTCAGGCAACACCGTGTCAATGGAAAAAATCATGTCATTTTAAGCTAAATTATCAAAATCATTTTTCGAGCAGCTAGGTGTTAGAAACGTATTTGGGTTGGTTTGTCACTGAGATAAAAAGCGGGAAGGATAATAATTTAGCAAACGTCTCCCAGCCCCCTGTCAAAAATGTCCCCGATATACGCACATGCTCCCCCATTTTCCAGGGCTGTTTTGTGAGGAAACTGACTATTATTATGCTCATTCTGTAAATGTTCGATTATATAATTTAGTACACACTGATCTTTGATGGAACTTTTCACTAAATATCTAAATTACTTAATATTGTCACGATTTATGGGGGGTGATGTTGATGATGATGATGTAAATTGTCTTTAACTTAATATCATTCCACTCAGCAATCAAACATGGTAGCGTGCCTCATAGTAATCCAATCAATATCAACTGTATAACTGCGGGGAACGCAGACTGAATAGAAACAGGAAGACTAACTCTTAACTTCGTGAACTCCTGATAGTCTAGTCAGGTTATGTAAAGCAGCAATTTTGTTTGCTATAATCTTGGAAACAGTTTTTAATTTGGTCTAAATACATTACTGATGAGAAAAAGTGATGTTTCCATTTTTTTTAATTTGGTCCCAGGGTGCATTTTGGCGATTTTAAAGATAATTAGCTAATTTGCATATTTGTGAAATAAGGTCAGGGGTCATTTTCTATCTAGGAATAGTACAATATTGATAAAAACCAGTATTCTAGGGTATTTTGAGGCAAGGATTCCATTTCCGGTGCTCGTTTGTAAGTGCTGTATGGGAAACACTCTGAAATCAAAGATGGCTTCCCCTAATTTGCATTATTTATGAATAGTATTGATTTTCAGTGGCTACAGCCCCTAATAAGCAATAATTCCGGATTATTATTTGTCAGTCATGTTCTAAGTATGTATTTAAGATATCAAAGATGAGTTACCATCATGGCAACCTCTAGCAATGCGTATTATTTGCATAAACATGTATTTTACCTAATTTGCATATTCCCCCCAAATCGAGTATATTGGGAACCCGGCAAGTAAAAAAGACAAGTAATACCACTTTTCCAAGTTTTAGGGGCAACGAATCCATTCATGATACTTATTTACCTGTATCACCTCGGCAACCCACATAAATTCAAGATGGCCGCAATTGTCATTTTAAAGTAAATAATGGTATTTGCTACTTAAACGGCATTTAATTGATAAAAGTATGATTTGCTTACTGTAAGCAAACAACTACATTGTGATTCAAATATTCTAGTTGCTCATTCCAATAATTAAAAGTCAAAACATTATAATATCAATCTAATATAACCGAAATAATATAGTCGTGTATCATAACATGTGTAATTTAGGGAGCAGTCATCTTGGATTTGAGATGGATGACATGGTGATACAGGTAAATAAGTATCAAAAATGGATCTGCTGCCCCCCAAAACCTTGGAAAAGTGGTATTACTTGTCTTTTTTACTTGCCGGGTTCCCAATATACTCGATTTTGGGGAATATGCAAATTAGGTAAAATACATAATTATGCAAATAATATGCATTGCTTGAGGTTGCCACGATGGCAACTCATCTCTGATATCTTAAATGCATACTTAGAACATAACTGACAAATAATAATCCGGAATGATTGCTTATTAGGGGCTGTAGCCACTGAAAATCAATAATATTCATAAATATGCAAATTAGGGGCAGCCATCTTGGATTTCAGAGTGTTTCCCATACATCACTTACAAACGAGCACCGGAAATGGAGTCCTTGCCCCAAAATACCCTAGAATACTATTTTTTAAAATCAATATTGTACTATTCCTAGATAGAAAATGACCCCTGACCTTATTTCACAAATATGCAAATTAGCTAATTATCTTTAAAATCGCCAAAATGCACCCTGGGACCAAAAATAAAAAATGGAAACATCACTTTTTCTCATCAGTAATGTATTAAGACCAAATAAAAAAATGTTTCCAAGATTATAGCCAAAAATTTCACAACATTTATTTACACTTCATTAGGGGATATACTATGAACTGAACTCTTCTATGTCTGGCCGCGCCGCGCTATTTATATGCCGGGTTCTTTGTTCTATCCCGAGAGTATGACTTTGAGCGAAGGACAAAGCTACGACCTCGAGTTAAAGAAAACTCTCCGTCCTCTGCGCACGTGCAGTCGGAAAGGCTGACCGCGACCCTATTACAAAGTCAAACTATCGCTTCGTCCTTCAAGCCAAACACGAGGACGAGCTCGCTACACAAATATTCGTTAGCAATTTGCACTACGAGAGACGAACCCGCTTCCGCGATAGTTCATCCCTAAAGTTACGTAACACCAAAACGAGCAAGTATCTCAAGAAAGAGCAGTTTGCTATGCGAGAGTTTATCCTTGTACATCTTCAAAGTCGCTATGCGACAATTTGTCCTAGTACGTATACAATGTCAAACCCGCGCTTGGACTTCATCCTGGAGCTACGCACTACAAAGGCGAGCCTCGCACAGCGAGGAGTTCGTCCCTGGAGTTACGTAATGCAAAGATGATAACGCTGCAAAACTCCGCTCTTGAAGTACGAGATGCGGGGCCAGCGAGTGACCTTCGCTTATCGTCATTCAAACAGCGAAAAGGGCTAGCAAATAACCTCTACGAAATGTCTTTCAAACAGCGCGACGAACGACGAAGCTTGCATCAATTTAGCATTTCAAAGGAATGTCTTTGAGCAAGGTCGGCCCAAACTGCGATCGCAGCATAAGCGAATTTCATTGAACACTACGCATGCTGTCAATGCCAGTAGGGACTGCAGTTCACATTATGATCACATTTACAGTATAACTTAGATTATCACATGGAATAGGAGTTTTGCACAATCGAACGATCTATAAAATCGTAACAATATAACCAAAGTTATAATATAATATTTGTTGCCACCTTTCACACCTATGACGTTATCGATACATTTGAATTTAATTCCACCCGCAATCTGTCTTTATATTTTCAAGTCCTTATACTAATTTCGCAACTTTTGAATTTTGACTTGGAAAAAGGTGGACATTATCTTTAATCTCTTTCATATTGACAATAAAGTTGTATTTTGCGAAATTTTACTGTTGACACGGCTCCATATTCAGGTCTAGGGCACATTCCAAATTTACATAATCATTACAAATGATGCATCGATATAAAGGGGAATAAACAGGGTGGATCATTTCATAACAAATTAATATCAACGCTCAAACCTGAATTGCGGAACTTTTTGTGAGGTGTTTATTTCCATTTTTGGACTAACAAATTAAATCTGGAAACTTACTTGAACCCACTGTTTCGTCCGTACAGCTGACCCACACGGAGTTGATAGGCGGTGATACCTTTGTCCCCACATAATTCGATCGAGAAACAGCGATCCTCTCATCACTGTCATTGGGAACAAACACCGTGGCGTTCAGCGCTGCACACTTGGAGACCGCCTCAGAATACTCCGTTACCGTATCAGTGGTCGGAAATTTGTAGCATCCTGATCCTATGCTCTCAAATTCATCTGGACATGCAGCCTCCGCTGTAAAACAAATGATGAAAGTTACAGATAGACAGTAACACCTGAATAGCTTCTACTGTATCCTGAAATCTAAGTAGCCATTTTAAACAATGCAGGATAATTGCGATACAATTCGCTGAATATCTATATATTTATATGTAATATATTCATTGATATGAAATGTTCAATTAGTAATGTATAGTTTAAAGGTTCAATATCATAATTTTCAAAGTTGTTTTATACAAATATGAACACATTACTTCATTGTATTATTGAATATATTGTTTTTTTTTACAGAAAAGGGCAGTTCGTGCAATCAGAACATCACATTATTTAGCACGGTCACATAATTGATGTTATATTAGGTTCTAGGACTACTACCCCCTGGACAACCACCCCCCGGACAATTACCCCCCGGACAACTACCCCCCTAGGACAATTACCCCCCGGACAACTACCACCCGGACAATTACCCCCCTAGGACAATTACCCCCCAAGACAATTACCCTCAAGACAATTACCCCCCAAGACAATTACCCCCCAAGACAATTACCCCCCAAGACAATTACCCTCCAAGACAATTACCCCCCAAGACAACTACCCCCCAAGACAACTACCACCCGGACAATTACCCTCCAAGACAATTACCCCCCAAGACAACTACCCCCCCAAGACAACTACCACCCGGACAACTACCCCCCGGACAACTACCCCCCGTGACAACTACCCCCCGGACAACTACCCCCGGACAACTACCCCCCCGGACAACTACCCCCCGGATGATTCCCCCCCCGGACAACTACCCCCCGGACAACTACCCCCCGGAATTATTACCCCCCAAGACAACTACCCCCCGGAATATTACCCCCCAAGACAACTACCCCCCGGATAATTACCCCCCCGGACGATTTACCTCCCAGAAAATCTCCCCCGGTCGATAACCCTCCGGACAACTACCCCCCTGGGAATATTCCCCCCCAAGACAATTACCCCCCCCCCCCCCCCCCCATCCCCCCTCCCCCCAAAGACAATTACTCCCCAAGACAACCACCCCAAGACCAAGACAACTGGTTGAGTCGTGTAAGTGTGTGTGTGTGTGTCGGGGGGGGGGGGGGGGGGGGGTCTGTCGCTGATTTAGACCACTGTTTTAGTTTTGTAAGCAGGGAGTTGGGGTCGTCAATGTCAAATGGGCCGATTGCTGCCCGAGACCGAGAACGATAAAAAGTGGACCCTTTCTGAATGGGGGGGGGGGGGGGAGGGGGGGGGAGGGGGGGGGGGGGGGTGTACGCACCCAAAGTACCCCCATGCTACGGGACTCCTAATACACGATTATACTCCAGACATCGTACGATTGTATCGCAATCCGAAATGTAGGTAAAACCATTGTGCGGCATCCGGTGCATTTGTGACCTAGGCATATCACATGTTTGATATGTTTTTCGGTCAATTTCGTAAGCTTTTCATTCGTTTCAATAGGCGTGTCATTCAATTTCACGAAATTGAGCTGAAGGTTTGTAATTTTGGTTCAAAAATTGCATTGTGTTCATACGATTTAGCTCTTCGATCAAGTGATTTACCACTTTTATCATTCAATTAAAAAAACACGATATTTGCATTTGTTTGCAAAATCAAATTGATATTAACATGTTCGATTCCCAGTTTCCCACGACCTAGTTAACGGTAACCGCAACCGCATACCACGCGTTCGCGCGATTACTAGGAATGAGTTATACAGGGGTGGCCAGAAAGGATGCAACACCTACGATCGTTAATTTCATCAACACCATCGGCCAAATGTCATTGTTTGATTGGGTAGAACATTCTTTTTCCAACAAAATGATACCATGAGCATTGATTTTGGGTAAGGCGTTTGGATCCTAGGGCCATATTTCTGAGGCAATGTCGTTTCCTAAATTTGCTTCTTTTTTTGTCTCTAGCGATCCTCTGAACACCGAGACATTCTCGCCCCACGGCTTGCCATATAATTAGCTGTACAGAAGAACCACATGACTGCTCTCCTTGTAAGGAAGACCAATGTGATCCATTCTTGTGTACAGCTAATTCTACGGCAGGCCGTGGGGCGAGAATGTCTCAGTGTTCGAGGATCGCTGGAGACGAAAAAGTAGCAAATTTAGGAAACGACATTGCCTCAGAAAAATGGCCCTAGGATCCAAACGCCTTACCCCAAATCAATGCTCATGGTATCATTTTGTTGGGAAAAGGAATGTTCTACCTAAATCAAACAAAAAACAATGACATTTGGTCGATGGTGTTGATGAAATTATGATCGTAGGTGTTGCATCCTTTCTGGGCCACCCTGTATGTATCCGCCATGGGGCATAATGTAGTATGTTTTTATTTCTCTCCTGATCAACATTAAAGCATTAAATTGCGCCAACGGATTTCTCGGAGGGTGGTTTTACGTAATCACGAATTTACTCGAATCGAAATACGTTTTAAATCGAAATGCAAACAGAATGTTTCCGAATAATCAATATATGATTCTAATGCTGAAAACGATTTTGAACTACTCAATACAACTGCGGTAACAAAATTGGCAAAATTGAATGCACACAATGCACCCGGGGGACGGGATGGGGGGGGGGGGGGGGGACATGCCTCCCCCATACATTTGAAAGTGGAGGTTATTGTCACTCCCACTTTTTATATGCATACTTTATGTAGTGTTTGATTCCATAGCTTGAACTACGTATCATATAATTTTACTGTCTAGGATATGGACAAATCGCTCCACTACCAGTTGTCCAGTCGTCCGGGGGGTAGGGGGTAATTATCCGGGGGTAGTTGTCTTGGGGGTAATATTCCTGGGGGTAGTTGTACGGGGGGTAGTTGTCCGGGGGGTAATAATCCGGGGGGTAGTTGTCCCGGGGGTAGTTGTCCAGGGGGTGGTTGTCTGGGGGGTAATCGTCCGGGGGGTAATCATCCGGGGGGTAGTTGTCTTGGGGGGTAATAATCCGGGGGGTAGTTGTCCGGGGGGTAGTTGTCCAGGGGGTAATTGTCCGGGGGGTAGTTGTCCGGGGGGGTAGTTGTCCGGGGGGTAATTGTCCGGGGGGTAGTTGTCCGGGGGGGGGGGGTAGTTGTCCGGGTGGTAATTGTCTTGGGGGGTAATTGTCTTGGGGGGTAGTTGTCTTGGGGGTAATTGTCTTGGGGGGTAATTGTCTTGGAGGGTTATTGTCTTGGGGGGTAATTGTCCTAGGGGGGTAATTGTCCGGGTGGTAGTTGTCCGGGGGGTAATTGTCCTAGGGGGGTAGTTGTCCGGGGGGTAATCGTCCGGGGGGTGGTTGTCCAGGGGGTAGTAGTCCGGACACGGTTATATTATGATATAAATAAATTGCGATTGCATGTATTGTGTATTCATATTTTTAAAAGGTATTACCTCCACTTTTTAATGCATATTATAGACATAATAGTGATGTTAGTATGTACAAAACAAGAAATTCACATAAAATATATTCTCCATTTTGTAGATATAAATTTCTAGATCAATTCAAAGTTTTCGAGTTGCAATAGTGTGGAATGATTTGTCCGATGATTTAATCCAATTTTCCATTATGTGTAATTTTAAAAGGAAGTTTAAATGTTATCCTATAAACAAGTCATTACAACAGATCTGTAAACTGATACGCCTGTTTTAATACTGGATTATGTGTTATTATTCAAATAATGCGCAGGTATGAGTGGGTCGGTAGGAATTGTTTGCACAAGGTAACTATGGAACTGTTAAACCCACGAGGCGAAGCCGAGTCAAAATCGGTTCAGCATTCGAAAAAGCAGCATTCGAATTCGTAAATAGTCGTTCAAAATCACGTAGGAGCAAGTGAATTTGCACAAAGTGCATACCTTTTCATAAATGGTCATTCGAATACGCGAAAGGACAGTTGACAGTTGGCTGCACATTCGCGAATTCGAATGCCCATCTTGCCATAAATGAACTTCTGTGTCTATTCACGAAAGCGTGTGCGTATGCATGAATTCGCATGCACTTATTCGGAATTTGGAAGACCGATACCAACGATTACGTGCAAAACGCGAATTCGAATGACCCTAAACGAATTCGATTGAAAAAAGTGCAAAATTAAGCGGGAAAACCTATATTAGAATTGTTATGTTTTTCGTGCTCTTTGTTTGTTTGTTTGTTTGTTGTTTTTTTCCAATAAATATTCCATTGTATTTTTTTAGGAGATGTAAAATAAACTCAACTGACCTGAACTGAACATTGAATTTCATATTTTGTTATTAAAAGAGAAAATTTTGTCAACATATTTCACGTTATCCTATTCGGAACATTTTTGATGGATTTATATCAAATTTGGTAGATTCAAAGAAGATCCAATGTAAAGATAATGTATATTTTGGTTAACTACTGTAACTTCAAGAGAGGCTTAATTTTGAATTTGAAGTTTTGGATATGATATCTTGTAAATATTAAAGGGGAATGAAACGCTGTAATTTTCGATTGCTGTTACTGATAAGTGCACAATTCCTGTCAATTCTATAGTTTCTCTTGGGTATCACTAATAATGGAAATATTAAATGTTTTTTTAAAACACTAACAATTGTTTTGACTGAGCTCGAGAGGCTGTCATGTTTTCCAACGGTACCGTACGAAACGTCATCTAAACGCATCTGAGCGTGCACTAACAGAAGCGGGTTATATAGACCGGCAGCCAATAGGGGTTTGGTGCATCGAACGTTTTAAACATTTTAAAAATACGTTGTGATTTTAGAAAATAGGAAATAGGTACATTGTATTTGCAAATATTTTGATTTTCCATCAACAAATGTATTTTCCCAGTTGGATTTTTACCTCTATAATTTAAATTGTATCTCCATTATTCAGACATTTTAATATAAATAGTATGATTGAAACATACTTGATGTGATACCATGCAGCTTATAAAGTAAGCCATTAAACGTAATCGATTTTCTCTTTAGACTTCATTTTCAGGCTTTGAAGTAACTTCATTGACACGTGCCAACAGATGAACAGTTGAAACAGTATTGTGTATTATTCTGATCTGATAATATGTCCACTGTGTAATGTGAGAAAATTTCGTGTTAAATGGATGTTTTCATTACGTTTCACCCAAGTTAGAAAATATCGCTCCTCAGGCCTGAGGAGAGGTTGAGAGATTCGTGCCTCTAGTAGAATTTTATCACCGTTTACACCGTTCTTATCGGTTTACTGCGTGTAACCGGAGGAGATTATCTCTATAATACCACTAGGTCTCGAGGGGGGGGGGGGGGGGGGGGGGGGCAGTTAACAGGGCATGGAATGTTGTTGAAAGCTATTAAAATGGTTGAGTTGATTTCCACCGTGGTGGAGATCACAGCTAACTTAGTGAAACGTAATGTATGGCCGAATAATGAGCAAAAATGCCAAGTGAAAATCACAAACCCAATACACTTACTTTGTACACAGTCATAACTTTCCAGTGGATTGTTAAAAATCCGAAAATTTAAGGGGGTGGTAGAGTTTTGGTCAAACTGTATAATACATTATAGGATTTCTTAGCCAATGTCGTAAGTTGTCCACACGAATTCATTTTGTGTGCATTCAATTTCGCCGATTTTGTCACCGCAGATGTATTTTGCAGTTCAAATTCTTTTTTTAGCATTTGAATTCATATAACGTTTATTCGAAAACATTTTGTTTGCATTCGATTTAAAACATGTTTCTATTTCGTAAAATTGTCATTCAATTTAAAGCGAGGAAATTTGTTAATACGTAATACCGCCTTCCGTGAAATCCGTTGGCGAAATTAAATGCAAATACATGTAGCATGTTTTTTTTTAAATTGAATGCTAAAAGTGGTAAATAACTTGACCGAAGAGCTAAATCGTATGATCAAAATGCAATTTTGAATCACAATTGCAAGCCTTCAGCTTTATTTCGCGAAATGAATGACACGCTTATCAAAACGAATGAGAAGCTTACGAAATTGGCCGAGAAAACCTATAGTAACTAAAACTTGCTCCATATCGAACAAGCTATGCACGGAGGTTAGAAAAATAACAAATATTATAATTCAAAAATCAGTAGTTAAAACAAGTGGGCGCACCCTAAAAATATAATGGTTTCAACCATTATGACCATAGGCCTACCAAGGGGGGAGGGGGGGAGGGGGGGAGGGAGGAGGGGGTTCAAATCCCCCCCCCCCCCTTTGATGAATACCTCGAACATTTTGGACGGATCTCGGTCTTGTCCTCGAAAAATTCTTGACGGATACCCCCCTCGAAAATTTTCCACGGACACCCCCTCTCGGGACACCCCCCTCGGAAAATGTTGACCAACACCCCCCCCCCCCCGCCTCAAATGTTTTCTTGAGGGACACCCTCGGTAATTTTGGTCGACGAAATACCCCCCCCCCCCCCCCCCCCCCCCCCCCCCCCCACGCCAGTGGTTTCAGCCATTTCAACAAATCGTGAATGTGATATTTTGTTAAAGTAATGATTCAATAGAGAGACCATTAATAATTATCTAAAAATATCTCGATATATTTGTAAACAATTGTAGGCACTATTTATAATTTTTCTTAATTTTTTGAATAAATGTGGGACCAACATTTATTCCAATCGGATATATTTATTGATATTTCAGGTGTTTCTTAACCGATTTTGATCAAACACATTTGATTTCGTCGTTAAAATTGTGTGCTCTTTCAATTTTACACTCATTTTGTCATAACCTCACACAAAATTTGCAGTATTTCCTTTTAAAAATGCAATAGATTTTTTAGCATCTAAAATGAGAAGTTAGTTACGTTTTATGAGCAAAACCTTTCTCGAATGCTAGTGAATAATGTTGTATTCGGCGGATATTTTGAAATAATCGGTAATCTCTTCATGATGTTCAGGTATAGGCAGAACTTGTTTGTTTGTTTCCGATTCTAATACAATGTTATCAGATTATGTATGTCATTCTTAATATTGTGTAAAACAATAATTAAAGTTTTTAATTGTCCATAATTCATATTTTGAGACTACAATTACACACCAATATGATCGTATGATTCTTCTAAATATATGTAACATTTCCAAGAATACAAATTAAACACTGTTAACCATGTAAAACAAAGTTAATCCACAATATTATTGTTGCTCTCTACCAATATGCTGGGAGGATAACTCTACCAAGACATATCATAAACCCATGATTAAATGTTCATACTTCAAACAAGACAACTTTTAAAAGATGGGACATTTTTTCTGACTCACTCTGTACTACTTTGTAATGTAATGGTGCAGGTTTTGCTTACTAAAATTCAGTTGGACAAAAACTGTACTCTCTTTAGCAGAACTCAACTATCCCTTTAAGTAATAATTGTACATATTGATTAAAATGGTAGTACAGTTTGGGTAAGGCTGAGTTTTAGTAACCAAAACTGCACAATAACATTACAAACTTATAGTTATAACTCCACCATGCTCGAAAGGTATAGAAAATTACAAACGACTAAGTAAAAAGCCTGTTATCATTCCAAAAGAGCCATTAAAACACACGAGGGCGCTCTCTAAAAACATATTGGTTTCAACCATTTTTCATACAAAATTATACATGGGATGTTTGCTGAAATAATGATTAAATAGAGAGATCATCAACAACTATTTAAAAACGTCTTGTGAACATTTTTGAAAAAGTGTAAGAATTTGTGTAATGTTTTTAAAAGATCATCGAATAAATCTGGGCCTCAGATCTATTCGGATCGGATATATCTATTGATATTTTAGCCGTTTCCGACTGAATCGATTTTGATAAAATAAAGTTCATTCTGCCTTTAAAGTTGAATGCTCTGTCAAATTTGGCACTCAATTTTTCATTATCTCACAAACAAATTTTTTTCGTGCAGCTCCCTCTATACCAAAAACTGAACTACCCCTTTAAGGGGCCCAGTGGGGTATTGATTTTTTTTTTTCATCAAATTGAGATTTATATCTTAGAATGATCCATGGATTCTAAGCTTTAAGAAAATATATACTTTGTGGGGTAGGGGGTAGCTATCAGATGGACACATTAAGGATTTTGTTATCAATGTTGTACAATTGGTGGGCCGGAAGTGATTATTTTCCAGCTTAGATTGGACAATTTTTTTTCTACTTTTCTTCAATAGTCCAAATAAAATTGTCCCAAATCAAAGATTTTACCATCCAAATTGTGTTCCTCTTTTTTCAGAGTGAAGTAGCAACATCTATTGTCATGAACGAAATAAACATGGTAGTTTATATGCGATTAACATGCCCTAAACTTCCATTGAACCAACTACTGATATTTATCCCGCTATTTTCATATTTGTATCCATGTCACATTCATCTAACACATATCAATATTGTTTATGACCTTCCAAGCTCATTTGCCAAAAATCTGATTTTTTAGACTAAAATTATAAAAACTTATAAAGTATTTACTCAAATTCAATGAAATTTGGAGAGATTGTTCATTTTTCTGAGATGAAGAGAATAATGGTGGCTTTTAGAGGTATCTCTACAGAAAAACAAATTCTGTTATGTTATGTGTCCCATTTCTGATTTTTTTTAAAATTTTGATTTCACTAGGAAGATGGATGAATATTAGAAAAGGCCACCATTAGTTTGTTTGTCTATCACTGTAGTTTCTATGTTTACATTAACAAAGATACCCCTACAATTTGTATGAATGATGGCATGTCAATTTTGTTTCCCTTCAATATATTTGCCTTTTGAGCTCTTATTTTAAGTCCTATTGTCTAACTGTTTACTTTTTTGGATTCCTCACATTCTCAGCTTTCCAGCAGTATATGGTTTGTAGGATGTAGCTTCAATAGTTTGAAAGATATTCATGATTCTGTGAAAGTGCGCGAAAATGGCAAATAATACCCCACTGGGCCCCTTAAGTTTAGAAAAATGTAAGTAGACGAAGTATACTAGGCGAAAATGCTTACAAACGCATGATGAAAATAAAGATAAAAACATACTAAAATCAACATGAAGCTCCCACCCGATCTGTAAGCCAAATAGTTTACAGAAGATTAAAAAGGGTACGGATATGTTTGAGAAAAAAATATGTATGGAAATAAAATATATAAACGCACACAAATATGACTAAAGCAAATAATTTTGATTGAAGTTAAGTAATAATTTTACATATTGATTAGTTTAGAAAAAGAAGACAAAAATGTAATACAACTTACCAACTGGATATTTGCTGCGAGCCTTGACAGCAAAGTGGCGACGAGAAATCCACCAAACCGAAAAGAGAATTGAGCGACGAACATTTTGCCAGATAAGTTTCTAAACACTTTGTTGAAGGTATGCTTGTGAACTCAGTTGGTAGAAGATTTTGTAGTTTAGTTAAATTACTGAAACTTCTCGTATACGAATGAGATGTCAAATGATCAGTTCAGCCTGATGGTCAGCATTTTATAGGTAGTTCTGAAAGTGGACATCGCCCTGCGGCCCTGGTGACGTCACGATTACGCCCCGCCCCCACTTTCGCCTATTGTTAAAGTTGTCAAGCGTGAGCTATGCTACACCGCGGATCGCCATTTTGAACTTGGATCGTTTGTACGCAATGCATAACACTATGCAAGTAATTGTGCATTACGTACCATGCGCAAGGCGCTCGCAAAGTGGCGCCGCGCACCGGAAATTCAAATTCGGGACAGATCCATGCACGTTGGCCAAAGGTGGATGGATACAAGCGAACGTTGGGCAGGGTTTAATCATGACGTCATCACGAAGACGTTCATGTTTCTAGATTGTACAATCAAAACTCTATAATGTACATGAAATGAAAAAAGGAGACACTATGAGTTGAATAAGGTTTGGGGAGGGGATGTAAGAGAGGAACCCCCCCCCCCCCCCCCTCCCTCCATCGCATTGCATGAAAGTATGTCCTTGCCCCGTCCTTTCACAACTAGATCAATAAACAAAGTAATACATATAAATAATTACTTGCAATGCTATATTGGGCCTATAAATCGATTCACTCGATAGCCAAAACGGCATTAAGGGCCTTAGAATTTGTATTACTTTGAATCCCATGACCCAGATCAAAATTGCAAAATAATTGCATATTCATCTACAATGACTAAAAGTGATAATCTCAAACTTATCTCAGTATTGTGTGTATATTGGAACTGATCAATCACTCTCAATAGATCTTTAGTGGGTAATGTGACTAAAATTAGACTATGCAATCACAGGGTTAATATGTTTTGGTCATTCATCATCCTATCCAAAAACACAAATACACACACGCAAAATTAGCACACTCAAAATCGCTCACACGCACACGTGTAGCCAAAACAAAAAAGTGGCACAAAAACGGCATTAAAGGCTCTGGAATTTGTAAGATTTTGAATCCCATGACCCAGATCAAAATTGGACCATTCATCTTACAATAAATATAAAGTGATAATCCCAAATTTCCCTCAGTATTGTGTGTATATTGGAGCTGATCGATCACTCTCAATAGATCTGTTGTGGGTAATGTGACTAGATTAGACCATGCCAATCACAGGGTTAACATGGTTAATATGTTTGAGTCATTCATCATCTTATCCAAAAACACAAACACACACACGCACACACACATACACGCAAACACACACACACGCACACGCACACGCACACACACACACACACACACACACACACACACACACACACACACACACACACACCCACACACACACACACACACACACACACACACACACACGCGCGCGCGCGCGCACACACACACGCACACACTACCACACACCCTAAATATGCATTAAATGTAGTCTATGGATCGACCACATGATAAGGACTTGATTCCTGTTTGGTTGCTACCCCTGGTACAATTATTACCTGTGTAATTTGCCTTGTTAACTTTGTAAACAAAATGCACGTTTATACAGGGTGGCCCAAAAAAAACGGAACGGGGCACTTCCCAAAACACAATGTTTATGTTCATCGGATAGGGTGTCCTTTCCAATGAAAAATGATACCAAGAACAGTAATTTTGGTCAGGTCGTTCTTGTTTAAGGACGCAGTGAGTGAGACCATGTCGGGTGCCGATTTATGTCGATTTCGACCTAGTCAATGCCGGTTTAACCGCACTCCTTGCCGTAATACCATTCAGCGACCATGTCCATTCTCTCGGCACACGGCTGAGTGCACACTAACAATAGTGCGCGATGCTCAACGATATGAACGGCGGTTAGTGCGATTCATCAAGCGCTGGCTCAATACAAATTGACAAAAAAGAGAACCTGACATGGTGTCACTCACAGCGCCCTAAAAAAAAAATACACGACCAAATTGACTGTTCTTGGTATCGTTGTTCATTTGAAAAGACACTCTATCCGATGGACATAATACATTTGTTAATATATTTTGGGAAGTGCCCCGTTCCGTTTTTTTTTGGGCACCCTGTATTGTGATAATTTTGTTTGTATTTTATGTTGTGTTTATATTGAGAAAATAAACTGAATTGAATTGAATTGAATTTAAGTAAAAATAATTTAAAGACGGGCTATTTCTCATTCTTTTCCAACATAAATCAAAATATTTGGGTCCTGATTAACAAAAGAGAATCTTTTAAAACAGTCATTAGTTTTCACCAAAGGAATATATTGATTTGTTGATTTAAATTGAAAAAAGACGGTATTAAATGACTTAATTTATCATAATTAGAGTATCAATGCAAGTGAGATACATTAAAGGATAGTACAGTTTTGGTCAAACATTTTAGCAACCTAAAACTTACAATTTACTATAGGTTGTCTCGGTCAATTTCGTGAGCTTCTCATTCGTTTTGTTAAGCGTGTCATTATATTTCGCAAAATTGAGCTGAAGGCTTGCAATTGTGATTCAAAATTGCATTTTGTTCATACGATAATAGCTCTTCGGTAAAGTTATTTACAACTTTTAGCATTCAATTTAAAAAACACGCTATATGCATTCAATTTCGCCAACGGATTTCACGGAAGGCGGTGTTACGTAATCACGAATGTTCTCGCTTTAAATTGAATGACAATTTTACGAAATAGAAACACGTTTTGAATCGAAAGCAAACAAAACGTTTTCGAATGATCGTTATATGAATTCGAATGCTAAAAAACAAATTTGAACTGCAAAATACAGCTGCGGAGACAAAATCGGCGAAATTGAATGCACACAAAATTAATTCGTGTGGCCAACTTACGAAATTGACCGAGAAATCCTATATTAAAGGGATCTAGTAACTTTGTTGAGATGTGCAAAAACTGATGAATGGTTGATGCAATGTATACTGTTGTTATCTCATATGTCCTCAGGGTATTGTGTGAAAATTTCAGGTCAAATGGACAATGTATGGCCAAGTAATGAGCGAAAATGCAAAGTGATATTGGGTGATATTCACCAACTCACTGCATTCACTTTGTACAGGGATGAAAATCTCGCCCGGAGATTTTCTTATCTAAATACTTCAATCATACATATCTTGGTAATGAAAGGGAAATTTGAAAAACCGAAAGCTGTCCCATGATTTTATTGTTAATACGAATACAACAAGGTATAAAGGAACCGCTAGAATTACAATTTTATTTTGAGGATTTGGACAATGTTACTAAGTCCCTTTAAAACCTACAGTTATAACTCATTGATGCTTGAATTGTATAGTAAAACATAAACAGTCAAGTTACAGGGCTGTTTTCATCCAAAAACAACCATTAACACAAGAAGGCGCCCTCTAGACAAACCAAATCTCAACCGTTTTTAAATTAAAATTTGTGAATGTGATGTTTAGTTTAAAAAAAAAAAATTAAATAGAGAGATCATCAAATACAATTTTAGAATCATGTTGGTATATTTTGAAAAAATGTAAAGGATTTGTATATATTTTCTGAATTTATTGAATAAAAGTTGGTCCCCAATAATATTCTAATCGGAGTATATTTAAGGATACTTTAGCAGTTTCTGAAGTGATTTTGACAAAATTGCGAGTGTGATGTTTTTTTAAATAATGATTCAAAAGAGAAAAACTTTTTTTCCGGAAAAATGTGAGCATAATTATAATTTGTTGTTTGCATTGAATTAATAAGTATGGGACCCACATTTATTCCAATCGGCTACATTATTAATATTTCAGCTCTTTCTGAACTGATTTTGATCAAATAAAGTTTGTTCCATCTTTAAAATCACGTGCTCTTTCAAATATAACACTTAGTTATCCATTACCTCCATGACATCACGAATTAATTATTCATTGAAGCACCCTCTTAACCAAAACTGTACCATCCCTATAAGTATATGGCCTATTAAAGCTCAGCAAGGACCTTTTCTTGGACTCTGACATTTTTCTACAGTCCCACAGGGACAAGAAACACAAATTAGGGCTTTTGATTCCAAACCCAGCCTTAGCTACAACACTTTTTGTTTTAAAAGAAAGCAATATACGGTGAAGAATCAAACAGCAATTGCAATATTAATACTATAGCAGTTACACACGGAAAGCTTCATTGACAATTCAGTTGTATCTACTGCGTTTAATAGTCAAGGCGTAAAGACTACAGAAATTCCACCGCAATATCACATACATATACACAAATTATAGTTTAAGGGATCTAGTAACTTTGTTGACATGTGCACAAACTGGGGATTGGTTGATACAATGTGTATTCATGATGTGATATAATATGTACACTGAGTGATGTGTAAACATTCCATGGTAAGTGAATGACATATGACTAAGATATATGAACGAAAGTGATAGTTCCTAACCCAATGCACAAACTTCGTACACATATGAAAGTCTCCTATGGAGACTTTCAAATCCGGACACTTCAATCATAAATATCTGTATAATGAAAGAGAAATTTGGAATACCGTAACGAACATGTTTCATGCTTCAGTCAATAGAAACAAGACAAATACAACTAGGTATGTTAGAAACGCCAGAGTTCTAGGTGACTGGCCGAAACCGGTCTCGCATTCTTTAGGAGAGGAACATTTTATATATGCCGTATTTTACCACCAATTTTCACATACAAAGAAATCTTTTTTAAAGAAAGCTACTTTGGTTGAGCAATTGCAGTCGAATTGTTACTGTAAATTTGAAATATCTTTACCATTATATTCATTTGTCTAGAAATATACATATTTTTTCAATGTTTTGTTTTGTCTTATTTATGGAAGTTAGCCTTCAGTGCTTGCTCTGTTCTCCCAGAGGGACCTCCTTCTAATATAATGTTTTACATCATATCTTTATTCTGGTTGGCTGCAGCTATATTACCTTAGGAAAGAATATTGGGCGAAGCATTTCTTGATAAATTTTCACTTTTATAACGTTGTAAAGCATTGCATGGATTTTATATTTAAAAAATGTCAATGCATAGTCGACCAATTGTTGTAGATTTGTTTCTATAAGCATGGTTAATAGTGCTTATATTCCATAGACATGTCTTTCCAATGGCGTAGATCGGTGTTTGAGAAGTGGGGGATGATGCGAGGGTGTGAAGCGCCCGAGGAGGAAGGGTGTATGGGGGGGGGGGGGTATATCCCCCTCCCACGGTAGGGAGCTTTTGAGATTTTTCACTCGGAAAAATGCAATCTGGTGCATACCTTGGAAGGACATTTGATATAAATATGACCTTAATAATCTCCCTCATGAATAGGCCGATGTACAAACACAAACGAACCTACACACACACACACACACACACCGTACATGCATGTCTAAATATACTAATTTGGGGAGGGTATTGAAGGGAGTTTAAACCCCTCCTATACGTGGAAACTCTTTTGAAATCGGTGTTTAAATTAACACTTTAGAAATATGTGTTTCATGAGTATTATTATAACTTTCATTATCATTGTTATTATGCATTTTATACAGACTTAACTTTGACAAAAAATGGGGGTATATGTTAGTACAGGCCAACCCTGCACCAAAAAGTGGGGGGAGGAGGGGGGGGGGGGATATATCATTCCGTCCCCCCGGGATCTACCCCCGTGTTTTTTCTAGTTCTTATGTTCTTTTGAAATGAGTTGCCAAGTGGCGTCAACGAGTACTTGGTCCAATAATTTTCGACGGCTGTCTATTAAAAACAAGAGCTGGCGCCTCCCTTTATATTGCCCACATCCACAATATGTATCTATAATGGTATGTGCATGCGGGCAAATTATGACTTTCCTTTGTTCTTTTCCTTAACACAAATATACCAGTTGAAAGTTGCCCATGTTAAGGCAAAAATGACATGCCGTTAGAATTTCCCAACCAAAATTTACATTTTCATTTGATTTTGTTTGTCCTTTTTTTTAAGGGGGGGGGGGGGGCGAAAAAAACCCCGCTTTATCGTAATAGTGCCATGTTCCTAATCACATAGTGCCACTTTAGGAGTAGCTTGCAGTCATGCTCACAAAATGGCCTCGCACCCATTCCTTAGCCTATGGTCGGAACTCGTAGTACTGCCAGTCTTCCTCCTGGTGGAAGTAGCTTGCCCCGGCCTCCGCTCTAGTCTGGTTGTTCAGCTGACAGACGCCATTCTTGAAATTGAACGACTTGCAGCCGTTGTACAACATGCACTCACCGGCGCAGTGCACTCTGTCCTTCACCTTCAAGCTCTTCATCACGTGGTTCTTGAGGCATCGACCAATCAGCGGCTCTCCGTCGTCGCCCATTGCGACGGAAAACAAGCCTGACTGCTGCCTAGCTGGCGTGGTTGGGGCTGGCGTGGTTGGGGCTGGCGTGGTTGGGGCTGGCGTGGTTGGGGCTGGCGTGGTTGGGGCTGGCGTGGTTGGGGCTGGCGTGGTTGGGGCTGGCGTGGTTGGGGCTGGCGTGGTTGGGGCTGGCGTGGTTGGGGCTGGCGTGGTTGGGGCTGGCGTGGTTTGGGCTGGCGTGGTTGGGGCTGGCGTGGTTGGGGCTGGCGTGGTTGGGGCCGGCGTGGTTGGGGCCGGCGTGGTTGGGGCCGGCGTGGTTGGGGCCGGCGTGGTTGGGGCCGGCGTGGTTGGGGCCGGCGTGGTTGGGGCCGGCGTGGTTGGGGCCGGCGTGGTTGGGGCCGGCGTGGTTGGGGCCGGCGTGGTTGGGGCCGGCGTGGTTGGGGCCGGCGTGGTTGGGGCCGGCGTGGTAGGGGCCGGCGTGGTAGGGGCCGGCGTGGTTGGGGCCGGCGTGGTTGGGGCCGGCGTGGTTGGGGCCGGCGTGGTAGGGGCCGGCGTGGTTGGGGCCGGCGTGGTTGGGGCCGGCGTGGTAGGGGCCGGCGTGGTAGGGGCCGGCGTGGTAGGGGCCGGCGTGGTTGGGGCCGGCGTGGTAGGTGCCGGCGTGGTAGGTGCCGGCGTGGTAGGGGCCGGCGTGGTTGGGGCCGGCGTGGTTGGGGCCGGCGTGGTTGGGGCTGGCGTGGTTGGCAGTGGTGGAACTATAGTTTAACAAAGCGATATAAAAAAACAACAACGCATTTTTACTCAGTAAATTGATATTAAACTTACATTGTCGATATAACTGGAGTTTTCAGTTAAGTGGAATTCCACACTAGAAAGTTGATGTTTGCTATGAAATAATGTGAAAGAGAGGAATCATGGGCGAAAATCTTAGCAAAAACGGAAGAGCAGCAAAAACATATAACGACAGAGAATGTATGTATTGTTCGCAATTACTGCCGATCGTGACCTCATTCGCGAGCTACTGCCAATGTGGTGCGTGTATACAACAATGATTTGAAAAGCCATCATCATCAGTATATGTTTCTGGTATCTACATAATTCAACGGCCGTTTTATAGTTTAGAGGTAAGTTTACAAAATGATAAAATCGTCACCATACAGTGAGGCGCAATTATTTCAAATGAGGACGCCATGAAGCAATCACGTATTCAATTGAATCTGCGTACATTAGTTTGCATACTGTATCATTACAAAAATTGCATATTTCATACCCTTGCTTACTTTACGTGACGTGACATTCAGGAAAATAAATGTATTAGCGGTTTAAATCTGAAATGATCTACAGATGTCCAAAATATCGGAATGTAGATATATATAATATAACTTCCGTCACTTTGATCACGAACAACTCTGTTGATATTTTACACAATTAACACAATTATAGACATGCTAGAGAACGGAGATCGTTGGTATTTTGTTGCATCCAATTAGTTTATTGAAAGAGGCTGCCCACTCTTTTGTGTAATTATTTAACATTTTTAAAAGTAGCTTTCAAATTATGCTGCTAAAATACTGAAATAAATGAAATCCGGACATTAGCTTTACGCTCAACGACAATTTTGAAAACAGATTTTTAAATTATATATAAATGATGCGTTAATATTTTAAATAAACAAATGTTGATTAATCATAGAAAAGTGAGCGAGATTTATTCAACGTTATACCCGGTGAAACACAATTAATTTCAATAGTGTAATGTTTTTTGAAGAAAAAAAACACGTCTGATATTTTAATATATTATCAATAAATTCATGAAAACATGTATGAGATATTATGTTCATATATTGTGAAGCTCCCAACTTACTTTCACAGAGAACGGGGATTTTCAATGAACATCTGACGTTTTCCAGACGTTGGAGATTTGCAAAATAGGATACACAGTTCTTACTATTATCAGTCGCTGGAGCTACACCCCCATTCCACCCTGCACCTGTTGACATGAACACACAAAGTGACATGTTAATAATGAAATGCATGTTCGACTGGAGCTATTGTTATTGCTACATGTAGTAGAAAAAGTGTTATACAATAATTATAAACATAAACTGAGTGATTTGGAATAATGGTGAAAACATCGGGCCATAACGTGAATGGAATCGTCTGGAAAACCCATGCTTGTATTCTAATACCCCTGTAGCAATATTGTGGCATTTGTTTAATCGCAATATATTAGCTGGTGTTTTGTTTCAACCGACTTGTGACATAGATTTCAAAGAAAGGTCACGCATGTTTACATGTAACATTAAATAAGGGCACTGCGTCATTTTACAAGGATCAATTAACATTGTCCAAATCCTCAAACCTTACTGGGAACTCCCATAGTTGTATTCGTATTTTCAATAGAAGCATGGAACACGTTTCAATTTTGAAAATTTCCCTTTCGTTAAAAAAGTTATCAACGATTGAAGTTTTCAGATTTGTAACTATCCACTGGATACAAACAAAGAGGACACTGATTAGAAATATTTTAAATGATTGAACATGAGCAAAGAAAGATAGGCTTCGCCAGGAATCGAACCTGACACCTCCGGATTGCTAGACCAGTGCTCAACCATTGAGCCACAAAGACCCTTGAATGGGGACGTTCCCATTAACCCCTTTTCATTGCTCGATTAGTCAGAAACTATTGAAACCGGGCACTAACCCAAGGATAATTAAATCAACTTTTCTAAAGAAAGTGCGCGGGATCACACGAAGTGCATGATGCAGTTTTTTTAAATTTTGTATTAATCATGTTAATTGAATTCAAACATAGAGTAAAGAGACTAGAAATATTTAAATGATGGAAAATGAGCAAAGAAAAATAGGCTTCGCCTTGAATCGAACCCGAGACCTCCGGATTGCTAGACCGGTGCTCAACCATTGAGCCACAAAGACCCTTGAATGGGGACTATATAAAATCCATTTAAAGGGGAAGTACAGTTTTGGTAAGGCTGAACTTTAGTAACCAAACTTGGACAGTAACATTATAAACTAATAGTTATTACTCCACCATGCTCGAAAGGTATACAAAATTACAAACGACTAAGTAAAAGCCTGTTATCATTCATAAAGAGCCATTAAAACACAAGAGGGCGCTTTCTAAAAAGGCATTGGTTTCAACCATTTTTCATACAAAAGAATGCATGTGATGTTCTATTGAAACAATGATTAAGTAGATAGATCATCAACAACTATTTAAAAAACGCCTTTGACAATTTTTGAAAAAGTGTAAGCATTTTTTTTATTTTTTGAAAAAATCATCTAATTATTTGGGCCCCAAATAATTATAAGATCAAATATATTTATTGATATTTCAGCCGTTTCTAGATCGATTTTGACCAAATAAAGTTTATTCTGCCATTAAAATTGCATGTTCTCTCAAATTCGACACTCAGTTTTTCATTATCTCACAAAAGAATTGTGATCTGCAGCGCCCTCTCTACCAAAACTAAACTACCCCTTTAAAATGAAACTTTCACATTCAGTGGACATATGAGATCGCAATCATGCATACTTGAATCAACCAAGATCCTTTAAGTACTGTGTTCTATTAATAGGCAATGTGGTGTTGTTTATCATTTAAAGAACTAAAAACCGTGTCGTTCTCCAGCAAAGTCATGTTATTTTTAGGCCACACCGTTTCATATTCGGGAAAAGTCATGTAATGTTTAAGATAAATTATCAAAATCATTTTTCTAGCAGCTAGATGGTGGGGACGTATTTTGTGTTTGTTTGTCACCGAGATGAAAAAGCGGATTAGATAATAATTGGGCAAAAGTCCCCAGCCCCTGTTAAAAATTTCCCCGATATACGCACATGCTCCCCATTTTCCCATGGCTGTTTTTGTGAGGAGGAATTTTATTATGTTGATTCTGTAAATTTTCGATTATATAATTTAGAACAAATTGATCGTTAATGGAACTTTTCACTAAATATTTTAATTACTTAATTTAACAGTTAATTATAATTTTTGCTTTCCACACCTATCCCGTTATCATTTCATTTGAACTTAATTCCACCCGCGGCAATTTATCGTTATATTTCAAGTCCTTAGTTATAATAATTTCGCAACTTTTGAATTTTGACTTGGAAAAGGTGGACAGGCTGTAATCTCTTTATCTCATCGTACTTCTCTATACGAGTTTGATTGTCTTGGTCTAAGTGACACGAAGATAATAATTATTAATACTACGTAGGTACTTATACAAATATAATTATGTATGTGCTTTTATAATGTATACATTTTCCATGTGTAGTTAATATATATTTTATGTAAATCTTGCGATTTGCATTATAACATGATTGAGATTAAAGGGGTAGTTCAGTTTTGGTAGAGAGGGCGCTGCACACCACAATTTTTTTGTGAGGTAATGAAAAAATGAGTGTCGAATTTGAAAGAACATGCAATTGTAATGGCAGAATAAACTTTATTTGGTCAAAATCGGTTCAGAAATTGCTGAAATATCAATAAATATATCCGATCGTAATACATTTTGGCCCCAAATTTATTTGATGATTTAAAAAAAAAAAAAAAAAAAAAACATTTTCAAAACTGGTTTGTAAATAGTTTTTTTTTAATCATTATTTCAAGAAAACATCACATGCATAATTTTGTATGAAAATGGTTGAAACCAATGCCTTCTTAGAGAGCGCCCTCTTGTGTTTTAATGGCTCTTTTTTTTAATGATAACATGCTTTTTACTTAGTCGTTTGTAATTTTGTATACCTTTCGAGCATGGTGGAGTTATAACTATCAGTTTGTAATGTTATTGTGCAGGTTTTGGTTACTTAAGTTCAGCCTTACCAAAACTGTACTACCCCTTTAAAGGGATAGTTGAGTTTTGGTGAAGAGAGTACAGTTCTAGTCAAACTGCATTGTAATAACCAAAACCTTGCACAATTACATTGCAAACTAATAGTTATGACTCCACCATGCTCGAAAGGAATTAAAAAAAAGTACCAGTGACTAAGTAAAAAGCCTGTTATCATTCAAAAAGAGCCGTTAAAACTCAAGAGGGCGCTCTCTAAAACTCATTGGTTTCAACCATTTAAAATAAAATATTGTGCATGTGATGTTTTTTTGAAATAGTGATTAGATAGAGAGATAATCAACAACTATTTAAAAACCTCATTTGTAGATTTTTGAAAAGATGAAGCATTTACAACAATTTTTTAACGGCTGGTTCAAAATTATCGAATAATTGTGGGGCCCAACAAATATTACAAATGGTTATGTTTATGGATATTTCAGCCGTTTCTGAACCGATTTTGATCAAAATTTTATTCTGTCATTCAAATTGTAAGCTCTTTCAATGTTGACACTTATGGAATGTGCATTACATCTAAATAATTATGGGGCCAAGTCAAGATTGAAAGGTTGCAAAATGCATTGTCACTGTGTGACCATTCAAAACACACGTAAATCACTAAACAAATTCAGAATTCACATTGACAATAACGTTGTATTGTGCGATTTTCTCTTTTGACACGGCTCAATATTCAGGTCTACTTCACATTCCATAATTACATAATCATTACAAATGAGGCATCGATGTAAAGGGGAATGAACAGACTTGTCAATTATATCAACTTCGAGCTGGATCATTTCATTACAAATAGATATCAACGCTCAAACGTGAATTGCGGAACCTTTTGTGAGGTGTTTATTTCCATTTTTGTTTAAACTAACAAATTAAATCTGGAAACTTACCTGAACCCTCAATTTGCGTCCCATCGTCGCAATCAAATGTGCCTTCTTCTGTTTTGTCCGTACAGCCGACCCACACTCTATAATTCGGGAATAACTGTGTGTTACTCATTACATAACCATGAACAGCGAGCCTCTCATCATTGTCATTGGGAACGAACACCATGGCGTTCAGCGTTGTACACTTGGTGACCGCCTGAGAATAATGCGGCACGTTACCACCGGTCGGAAATGTGTAGCATCCTGATCCTATGCTCTCAAATCCATCTGGACATGCAGCCTCTGCTGTAAAACAAATGATGAAAGTCATAGATACACAATAACAACTGAATAGCTTCTATATATCTTGAAATCTAAGTAGCCATTTTAATCAATGCAGGAAATTAGTGAATATCTAAATATTTGTATAAATCATTGATATGGAATGTTCAATATAGTCATTTATAATTCAAATAACGATATATTGACTATTATATTACACATCTGAAAGTAGCTTTATTCAAATATAGTAAAATTCCTTGATTGTAATTTCATATTTAAAGCATTAATTTATTTTGTTATTAAAAAATAAATATCTTGTCAACATATTTTACGTTATCCTATACTCGTAACATTTATGATGGAATTATATCAAATTTGATATTTTGTAGGTTGAAAGAAGATCCAATGTAAAGATGATGTGTATTTTTGTTGACTACTGTAAGGTAACTTCAGGAAAGTCTTCATTTTGAGTTTGATGTTTGGTATGTGATATCTTGTAATCATTTAAAGAGGAAATAATTAAATAAAGAAAATATAAGCTTTTTTGTAACATTACAATATTGCTTTTCTTCAATTCAAAACAATTACCGCGTGGGTATTTTTATCTTTATTTCCACAATTCATGAAACGAAATACAACAAAACATAGAAAATAAACAGTAATACACAAAACCGATCTAAACCGATCATTGAATGTATGTGTGTATGTGTATTTGTGAGCGTGCATGTGTGTTTGTATCATGTTATTTTAAAGCATTCAAACTGTATCAATTATGTGTAGATTGTTTTCCTTTTAAGGCCCGTACCACAAGCAGTCTGCTTTTAAGGGTGACCTTACCATGATGTTAATTATGATGTATACTCATGTGTATGTTCATGTATACTCCGCAAAAAAAGAAACTGGACACTTGTATACGTTGAAATATTTCATATTAATGTACGATAAAGTGTACATGATCATATATCAAATTAAAGGGAATTTAGTCCTCTACATGCAGGGTATAACTTAAAGGTGTAATCGCTCATGCATGAAATGCCATGGTCAATTAACAATAGCAAGGTCTGTTTTCAAAAATAGCAAAACAATGGAGGATCACCCCATTCGACTGAAATGATAGTAAGCGTTTCACTTAAAACAAGATGAGCGGGGCAAGTAAATTATGACATTATTCAACTTTATTGTTATGAACAAACTCTGGAAATACAAATTTGTCAATAAAACAGGGCCAGGTTATGAAAGCATTATCATACTGGTCTGTATTAGAGGCATGAAGTTTATCTATTGCATGTGTCCCCTGCAATTTTAACCATATTTACCTAGAGAAATGTCATGTTAAAGACTGCCCAACTGTTTGACCAAGGGTGACTTCAGGTTTTGAAGATCTTTGGACTACGGTAGAATTCTTGAGAAGAATTTATACCATTTTCATGCTGAAATAAGGGCACAAACTGTAGTTTTGACTAATAAAGCTTTGCCATGGAATTCCCCATTTTGTAACTTTTGGATGAAAATAACACCTATAACGTTCACAATTTGTCTTCATTTATACTCTTTATTGAGATGAATATAGAAAAGGTCACATTTGTAATGAAAAATTATGCCATCTCATAAATATAGCGTTTTAGATTACGCTTATCAACATTTATATGGTTGAGTGGATGTTCCATTTTTGCTATTTTTGAAAACAGACCTTGGTGTGCTTAATTGACCGTGACAAGTCATGCATGAATGATTTCATCTGGATTTCATGCGAATATTGAAGAGGGTAATTTTATCTTTAATTTGATATACAATATCATATATTTTATCGTTAATGAATACGAAATATTTGGTCTCATACAAGTGTCCAGTTTCTTTTTTTGCGGAGTATATATTCATTTTATGATTAAATAAACGAATTGAACATAAAAAGAGGCAAGAGAATGGAAAGCACATTGTAAAGTATCATGAATGATGAGGGATCAGTAGAAGCTTTGATAACAACTTATGGGTATAATATAGATATGAAATGATTTGGGAAAACTATAGAACATGTGGCTTTGAGTGGTCAGACAGACGAGGGGGGGGGGGGGGGGGGCACGCGATTATTAAGGGCACACTCTATTTCTATGTATTACTATGCACACAATGTAGCTTAACTTGAGCCCGTCCTAAAAAGACAAGACCCAGACCCGTCAAGATTTTCGAGACCGAGACTAAGATGTATTTCAGATATAAAAGAAATACGCCGTGCGTGCGCGCAAAGGATCCTGTATACAGCAATCGATTGTACTCTGTCTGTACGCGATGATCGTATTATCGCATAAATAAACGTCGCTCACAGTACGTGCAAACATATGCGTGATTGACTACTGTATATGAACGTTTTTTTCGGGATCGGGATTTAGAACGCAATATGGATTTAGACGGCACAGAAATTGGAGAGATATAGATATCTTCAGAAAGGAGGACGGTCAGAAGTCAAATGTCGCAAAATGGGCCGAAAGTATTCAGTTGGGAAATTTGACTCTTGTGTCGTATTTTTTAAAGTTCAAGTTGTATCGAAGATTGTAGCGTGTTCAAATGATTTAAACTTATCAAATTTGGTATCATTTTAAAGCCCATGTGTCTATCTTTTCAATACAGTTATGTCCGAAACAATGTTATTAACATGTTAGGTATGGAACAGCTGAATATGGGGGAGGGCCGAAAGTGAAATTTTACAAAATGCATTTCATTTTGAGAAATTGAAGGTGTTGCATCGAAAAACGACTATTGGAGGAGATGTTTCGGGGTTTTACATTGCATAATCATCAGTAAATTTAGCATCATGTGAAAGCACGTTTATTTTTCCTTAAAATGATGTCTCACCTGTAATAATTATGCTATTAGGGTGTGTGCAGTAAAACCGGATATGGGGTTCTATTAATGCTATGAATTTAAGACCGTGGCTTCTTGTTTCAAGATTCCTGTAAGATATTGTTGTATTAATCATAACTCTATCATCATTACGATTTGCACTATCGGAAAGCTCGTTAATTTATCTTTAATTTGATAAATTATTTGCAATGATTATGCTGAATGTGAGTGCGCAGTACAGGAAACTCACAAACTTGATGTATTGAAAATGCATCAAATTTCTCTAAACGTACGCACACTGGCCTAAAATGGCATATTAGCGCCCTATTTGACCGTGTAGGCCGTATGCCTTTATTACCACATATCAAACGGTTGAACATCTACCTTGCAACGTGTCATTTTGAGCCTTATACATTTAGAGGTACTACACACACCTCAATCACATAACCAGTATGAATGGGGCATTATTTTATTGACAAATTAACACGCTTCAACATGATGTTGAATTTCATAATGATTATGTAAAGTAAAGTACTAAGATATCCCCACAAAAAGTCGTTTTTGGATGCAACGCCTTCAATTTCACACAATCAAATGCATTTTGTTTACATTTTGCTGTCGATCCTCCCCAATATTCACCTTAATTGTACCTACCCGGCTTTCATAATCATTCCAAGTGAGGTGTCATTTGAAAGATAATTAAACGGGCTTTTGTCTGATCTCATATTCAACAGTATCTTTTCATTGTCAAGATATTCATCGTCGAAAGAATTTGAACTTGAGAAAGACCGTGATATGGGTGTCAGACCTTCCAACTGAAGTTTGATGGCGCATTTTGTGACATTTCACTTCTGACATTCCCCCATTCTCAGATATACTGCGCATACCTCGTGCCCGTGATGCTTACGAATTTGGTATCATTTTAAAGAGGTATACACACTCCTTTAAGTGATACCAAATATAACCATTATGATTTCATAAGAAAATAGATATAATCGATCAAACTTGAGGTTCCGAACTTTTTTTAAGGGGTTTAGATATCTTCTTATGTTTTGTTATTGTTTTTGTAAAATGATTGAGGGCACTGTCTTGCCCCCATGCCACCCGTCATGCCCGTATACATGCCTCCGTTAGGCGATAACAGTTAGTGAAAGATTGCGTAAGAATTGGTAACGAAATAAACAAATCAGCTAAGATTTATTTATGATGTTACTAAAGTAATGTTTTTTCTCAATCCGATGAGGATTCTGATTGTGTACACAGATTAAATACTAATTCAAATATTAACTAGTCTTAACGGAATTACCAGATAAAATATTTGAATAAACCTGTACTTTAAGCAATAGCCCTTGTTTATCAACATTACTTTTAATATAAAAAATAAAGGAATTACCGATATTTCATGTTGTCATTCCAACGTCATTTTTTACCTTAAAGTCATGCATTAACTTTGTAAAATTCAACGTAAATCACTTGGAGTTTTCACACTTCTCTTGTACCTTGTTGTTTGGCTGATGGTAACAGTAGAATGAAATGGGTTTTGACTTTTCAAATGTCTCCGTAGGAGATATTTAAGATTTATTTTGAAATCGTCTATAGACGCTTTCGACCGTAGTCAAGAGTATCCGAATTCGGGTAGTTCACGCAAACGATCGGGATAAAATAAAACATTTATTTTGTTCTGTTTTCACTAGGTAAGAAATCTTTTTTTAATGAAAATCTCACTTATCTTACTTCGAATCTACAACGAAATTGGAAATAATATCGCTAGTGACATTCGTTTGTCTCGCAATGTATGTGTCAAACTAGGAATCTAAAAGATCATGACGTTTCGTATGCCGCTGCAATACTTTGTCAAATGATATAATCTAATGTAGACAATCGGTTTTTATGCTCTACCGTGGCTCCAAAACACCGTGGCTCCAAAACACGTTCCTGATAGGTCAGCAACGGACCGCGAAATTGGTATATAACTGAAGTCTCAAATATTACTTTGGGGAAAGAAAAACAGTTCATTTGATCACTTTAATTAAGAATTGTATTTTCTTATTCTTAGCCGGTATGATAGCACGCACAATAAAATTAAAATTATCAAAATATTGACAAAAGCCATTGATTCCATGATGAAGTGATGAATTAATGAAGTCGGACTATTAAGCAACGATTCATTTTCCATATCATAATTATTTTGAATTTCTTCATTTAATACTTGATTTAAAAAAAGAGGGAGAATTAAACTGCAAGGGTATGCATTAATTCCTTGTTTTTTTCTTTATAATCCAATTGGAAAGGTTTAAACTAAATGAACACATCTTCATGTATCTATACACTTTATAACTTCTAGATTGTTTTCATTTCATAAAATTGTGTTTAATTCTAAACGTGCTAATCTTTTAGTAAAATATAAAGACAATGACACAATTTTGAATATATCTGCTACATTCAGTAACGAGGTTTTTATTTTTTTTTAACAAGGAACGGCCTTCGTTAATATGTCGCACTAAAATAAATAAGAACAACTAAAATAAATAATTTTTGATAAATTGTCACAGCCAAATATATATCAGATCATCCCTTTTTTTTAAAAGGATATTGAATAATTATCCTAAAACGATTATGATGCAGTTCTTATATATGAGCATACTAAATAGCCATCTGAAATCTGCTCTCATCCAATTTCCCACTGCAACAACCCTAGATACAAACCCAATAAAAAAAAAATTAAAATACGATTTTATTTTAAAAAATAGGTGTACGGTAGTTATTTGAAAATATTTTGATTTTCCACCAAGAAATGTATTTCACTGTCGGATTTATACCTCTATAATTTCCATTGTATCTCCATTATTTAAACATTTGTATAAAAATAGTTTGATTGAAGCTTTATTGATGCGCTACCATGCAGCTTATTAAGTTGGTCATTAAACGTAATCCCTTATCTCTCCATGGTCCCGTTGCAGAAAGAGATACAATCGATTGTAAGTTGCAATTAAAGGGGACCTCCGGACGATTTTCAGCAGTTTCCAGGGGAAAGTACAATATTTTAGGAGTCTATAACCTTTTTCCCGATGAGAAAAGACCATCAGAATCATTCACAATCAGTTTTCGAAAAAATAAGGTAATTCTTCTTGTTCGAATCGGCCGCGAGCAGCCTCGAGTAGAATCTGTCCCAGGATGCATTGCGCATGACGTAGCAGCCTCACTTTCATCAGCCCTCTGCCGCAATTTTTGCAGCCCGCGGTCGTCCGGCCGCCCGCCAGCGCAGCACAGGCAGCTGAACCGCGGCTGCTGCGCGGCGGCTTTATCCGATCGAATCTCATAAAGCGGTCTGCAAAAATGCAGTGTTTCGCGCTCAAATTCATCTTTTTATACGGCAATAACATGACAAGTATCGATGCTTTGCTGGATTTATGTAACAATATTTACGGAAATATAGTTACAGAACATTCAGAATTACCTCAGTTTTGAGCAAAATATTACTTTTCCCGAAGTGAAACATTCAAAACTCAAGCGCTTGTTACGCGAGCGAGACTTTCACTAAGCGATTGAAAATAGCAGAAAATCAGATCGTTCGCGAACGTTGCCAAATTCTGGGCTGCGATATCATATAACGTGTAGTATGCGTATCATACACGTAGTCTACCCCATTCGCAAATTGGCAACAAAAGAGCGCTAGGTTCAGTTCATCTGGTCCGAGCGAGTTAGGAAATTATCGGGAGATTATCAGCGTATTTTTTTGCCGTTTTTGCAGGTAATTGTTCTCGTATTTGTTTTAAAAGCCTTGCAAACATGTAAGTAAAAATAAAAGATAGTCTAGAATAGGTGCGATCGTGATAATCTTGCATTTTCGTTCCTTTTCGGCACTTTTAAGAGTGCAACTTACAAGGCAGTTGGCGCGCTAGCTAGCTACCTCTCTCGCATCGCGGGGCCTGCCGAAACTCTGGCAGACCTTCTAGTGCTCACTCCGGCGAAATGATCCTCACAGACGACTCGATTCCTGCAATATTTGTACGTTTTGACGTCAAATGTGTCAATTCCAATGTTGGCGAGCCATCTAGCGCACCTTTCCCTCTCATTTGCTGGGTTGGGAATGGCGAAAAAACTCCTTTTCTGGCCATTGCCTAGCTTATTCGAACATCCAAACACTTGACACATCGGCATTTTAGCAAGCGAAGTGAAGCAAAATATAGCAGCCGCTTCACCGCGGTAGCGCGCGCAAAGTGAGGCTGATACGCCACGCCGTCACGTGATTTTTCTCGCTAGCGTACAGAAAGTGAACAGTTACGATTCAAAACTAGTGACACTAAAAATTCGATTGTGACAGGTTTGGAGGGTGTTTTTGATTAAAAGTAGGTAGTTTTGGTCTTTGATTTATGTAGATTATGGTAGAATTTTTTACAAATCGTCCGGACGTCTCCTTTAAGCGTAAGTCAGATCACGTGTCCTAGATGCGCAAATCTGATTGGTTGAAACGCGTAAATTTTCTGACTTATGATCAATCGTAACTTACAATCGATTGTATCTCTTTCTGCAACGGGGCCCAGATTTAATGTTCAGGCTTTAACGTCTGTGATCTAGTAACTTTGTGGCATGTGCGAAAAGAGATGAATGGTTGATAACATTTGTATTCTTGTGTCTGTGATCTGATATGTCCACTAAGTAATGTGTGAACATTTCACGTTAAATGGATGTATTTTTGCCGAATAATGAGCAGAAATGCAAAGTGATATTCGCAAACGCAATGCAATGACTTCCGTACATAGTTATAAATTCGAAAAACCGAAACCTATTTCATGCTTCTATTGCTGGTGATATGAATATAATGAGGCATGTAAGAACCGCTAGAGTGATCATTTATTACAAAAAGGGTGTTCGTTGTGGCCTCTGATCGTGACGTCATACGCGACTTGCTGCCAGTGTGATTTGTACACTATAATTACATTTTTCATGATATCAAAGGCATGTTTATGAGCTTGAACGAGTCAAATTGTAATATTTTCTTTTAAAAATGCAATATAAAGATTTTTCAGCAACTAAAATGAGAAGTAAGTAAGTGACTTTTTATGTGCAAAACGTATCTCGTCTGGCTAGTGAATAATGTTTTATTCGGCGGCAATCTTGAAAGAATCGGTAATCTCTACATGATGTTCAGGTAGGCATAACTTTTGTGTTTGTTTCCGATTCTTATGCAATGTTGTCAGGTTAATTATTTTATTCTTCTTATTGTGTAAGAAAATAATTAAAGAGGTCCATTACCGACATAAGCTTTTTTACATAAGTGATATTTTAAGACTACAATTTTATACCAATATGATTATGATGATCGTATGATTCTTCTAAATAATATGTAATATTTCAACAACAAAAAAAAAATTCAACACTGTTAACCTTAAACATTACAGTCGATGTCAGATTGTATCACCTACTGCCCATTGATTTTGAATACAATCAAAAAACGTTCCGGAACGCTTTTAAATTTAATCATACATTTCTCCATAATTAGGGAGACTTTTGACAATTCTTCCTTTACAACAAGCCACTTAACAAGATACAAGAGAGACCTGGAAGGTCCAGTTTATTTTCCTTGTATTCGACAAAGTTAATGGACTACTTTATCTCTTTCATCGAATCTATATAGAAACATTGTCAAAATCCAAAACACCTACTTAGAACTCTAGTGGTTCTCACATAACTCGAGGTATTCGCATTACCAATATAAGCAGAGAATACGTTTCGGTTGTCCGAATTCTCCCTGAATCGGAGAAATGTAACTGTGTACAAAGTAAGTGCAATGAGTTAGCAAATATCAGTTTGCATTTTCGCTCATTACTCGGACATTACCAGGGAATTTTAAAAATAGTGGACATATCAGATTACTATAATATCAAATGTTATTGATTCTTCGTCAGTTTTTGCACATGTGCAGAAAATTACTACATCCCTTTAAACCTATAGTACGTGAGTATTGGTTCTTCCTGAACATTTAGTTGTGAGGTTTTCGCTTGGATTTGGATCCAAGTTGGAGTAAACTGTCGGGAAATCTGAATATAAAGTGTTTGCATTCTTGTGAAATTTTGAATTTAAAATAATGTTGTCCCCATCGCCGCGGCCGTGGTCGATCGAGGCATTAAACATGCAGCGAGCCAGCGAAGTAAGGGCTGGACGGCAGCGTTCTTCTCGCCGGCCCGGTATGTTCGTTTCATCTTGAATTTTACTTTTATTTTCGCCTTTGACTGATATGTAGACCGAAATATGAAACTAACCCCGGAAACTAACATTTTAAACGGGTATTTTCCCATTATTTTCTCATTTGCGAGGCTCTACAGTATGTTTATATGCAAATTTACAATTGTGAACCTAATACAATTAACGTATGTGTTTAAATTTGCTACAATTACATTCACTCTGGAACTACACGGACAGGGGTTTGACTATATAACGCAATGCATACAATTGATACAATAATGCTAATCATATGTGCATTTAGAGTTTAGCGGATATCTAATTGTTTTTAACAAAAGATATTATTTGTTCTTTCCCCTTTCCCGCTATTTTTGCCATTACGTGATTCTCCTGTTAGATGAAAACCTCACTTTGAGGGCCTAAACTGTGGTCGTGATTTTTTAGCACTCAAGCCTGCATCCAGTAGATTTTTGTATCAGGGTTGGCACTTTCTTAGAACCAGGGCAGATCCCTGTGATAGCACTGGGCGACACAATCACGTCATGCGATTATACCAAAACGCGAAATTCTCACACCGCGGCGCTCTGTGACTTTTTTCCTGCGCATCTTTTTTTTGTTTAACCAAGTTTGTGCGCGTCGCGACTACGCGCTTAAAGGGATAGTTGAGTTTTGGTATAGAGGGCGCTACACAAAATATTTGTTTTTGTGAGATAATGAAAACTGAGTGCCAAATTTGGAAGAGCATACAATTTTAATGACATAATAAACTTAATTTGATCAAAATCGGTTCAGAAATGGCTGAAATATCCAACAAATATAACCCTTTGTAATAATTGTGGGGCCCCACAATTATTCGATAATTTTGAACCAGCGGTTAATTATTTTTGTTTAATGCTTCCTCTTTTAAGAAATGTACAAAAGAGGTTTTTAAATAGCTGTTGATTATCTCTCTATCTAAGCACTATTTCAACAAAACATCACATGCATAATATTTTATTTTAAATGGTTGAAACCAATGAGTTTTATAGAGAGCGCCCTTTTGACTTTTAATGGCTTTTAAAAATGATATCAGGCTTTTTACTTAGTGATTTGTAATTTTTCTTTCGTTTCGAGCATGGTGGAGTTGTAACTATGAGTTTGTAATGTAATTGTGCAGGTTTTGGTTACTAAAATTCAGTTTGACTAAAACTGTACTCTCTTTACCAAAACTCAATTATCCCTTTAACGAATTAATTTTTAAGGCAACATATCACACACACACACACACACACATAAAATCGAATTTGTGTATTTAACGCATTGTCATATGAACAATCAGAAGCTCTCAATTTTGACCTGGAAAATCTTCTTTGCAAATTAAGATACATTTTAGTATAACGCAAAC
>JBAMJV010000771.1:0-163602 GCA_037951105.1 Echinarachnius parma
ATATTGATGTTATTATTTGCTCAGCGTGGTTACATAGTGTCATGCTTATCATTATTGCATATGTTAGGTTTTTTTTATATAGATTCAAGTGAGCATCATAAAGAAAATAGTAATTACGAGTTTAATAACGCGAATATTATTACTAATAATACAAACTACTTTCTAAATAATAGCATCATTACTTTTTATTATTGTTACACCTAAATAACAATGTGGATAATAATCATAATATCATAACGATAAAGACAATCCATATTATTAATTGATTTAAAAATGGCATCAGTAAAGATTTAAGCTTGATTGGTGGTTTAATTAATTAGATGTGTCGTTTCTCTATGATAATACAACAGTGGGTCGGATCATGTATCTGAAAATGATGTCAACCATGGAAACAACCACAATAATACTCAGGAATGTTTTTTCTTCATAATCTGAGGTACTCACGAACATAATTGCAACATAAAAAAAATAATCACACATTTCATGAAAAGCGTAATAACAATATTAATCTGTGTATAAGTATGAACATTATTTTATTTTTCTTTATTTTGCAAAAAGAGTCGTAGCTTTATAATCTTCGACTTCGACGGACAGGCGAGTAGTATTTTTTTGCTACTTGTTTGCTCCTTTTTCCTTTTGTCAAATTATATTTGTAAACCAAGAATAGTAAATGTTTGTGTACTTTATTTCGAATGTATTACAGATATTTAATATCAATTGATTATTGACAATGAAACCAGTGGCGTAGACAGGTTCTTACACCTGGGGGGGATGATTTGCCGTTCACCGGACCAAGACCAATTTGTTCGCGGCCGAGACCACCTGCCAAAATATTTCGAGACCAAGACAATTGCTTGAAAGTCCTCTCAGTGGGGGGGGGGGGGGGGGGGGGGGGGGGGTTAAATGTTAAGATGGTCGTGACCAGGCGGGCCGGAAGCAGTTTTGGATTTGGGGGCGGGGGGCAAAACCTATGGGGGCTCAAGATTTGTGTGTGTAGGGGCTCATGCCCAACAACACAACCACACAGTGCTGCCAACTTTGAGCACGATGTGAGAGTGAGACATTGCAAGGAGCGATGAGACCAAGCCCGAGGGAGCGAAGTGAGAAGTGACTGAGCGGGGGGGAGGGTGTGGGAGGGGGGTGTCCCCCCTCCCACGGTAGGGAGCTTTTGCATTTTGGGAAATGAAATTGTGCAATCTGGTGCTTGCCTAGATAGAAATTCGGGCTTACATTGACTGTATCTGGAAAACGTGTAATGATTTGATCGACCAAAAATATATATTTTCACGAAGAAAACAAATAATTGACACACTAATAAATATGCATCCCAACACAGGGAGCGAAGTGACTGAGCGAGGGAGGGTATGGGAGGGGGGTATCCCCCCTCCCACGGTAGGGAGCTTTTGCATTTTGGACTTGAATTTGTGCAATCTGGTGCTTGCCTAGATAGGAAATTCGGGCTTACATTGACTGTATCTGGGAAAGCGTGTATGATTTGATCGACCAGAAATATATATTTTCACGAAGAAAACAAATAATTGACACACTAATAAATATGCACCCCAACACAGGGAGCGAAGTGACTGAGCGGGGGGAGTGTGTGGGAGGCGGGTGTCCCCCCCTCCCACGGTAGGGAGATTTTGCATTTTTGGACTTGTAATTGTGCAATCTGGTGCTTACCTAGATAGGAAAACATTGACTGTATCTGGGAAAGCGTGTTATGATTTGATCGACCAGAAATGTTAAATATATTTTCACGAAGAAAACAAATAATCGACAAACTAATGAATATGCACCCCAACACAAACACAAATATTGTATTTATATTTAGCGTCATACACAGTTCCAACATCACTATATGCCACATTATGTATGATCCAAAAACTTAGCCTATTGCCAAGAATGAGTCCCGAGGGGCAAAGCTACCGAGGGCTGGGGAAGAGCCAAATAGGGAGGGTTTTGGAGGGGGTATCCCCCTCCCAAGGAGAAGATTTTGCATTTATATATATACTTGAAATGGTGCAATTTGGTGCACGTCACACAAGCAGCCAGAGCTATGCCAGCCTACACTGGAACTACGTGGCCCGGTATACAGAAAATAATACTCACCCCAGACCATACGCAAGTTGCACAACAAACTGAGATAATCTGGTCGCGCGCGAAGCGCGCAGCGAAAATTGAAAGTGGATGTATAAATTACTTTTTTACGTCAGAATTAACAAGTCTTAGCTCATACAACTATATGTTTTCTTTCCCACTCGTATACAGATACACACAAAAAAAATATATATCCTCCCTAAAAACCTGGGGTGGATGATTGTACATGTCATCCCCCCCACCTTGATGAGGTGGGGGGGATGCATCCCCCTCATCCCCCCCGTTGTCTACGCCCCTGAATGAACCTTTCATAATATTAATTCACTTTTATTTCATGCATGCCCGAAAAATACAGGCTCGATGTCACGTCTACGTGCTTTTCTGTTTGCGTGCATGCCCTCAACGTCAAATATGCGTACATTGTGATTTGATATTTCGCCGTGTCTTCTGCTACTCTGTGGAGAAAAAGTAGCGGTCAAAATGCATGCCTTACGTCGCTTTCCTGTGATTGTTGTACTTGGATCTACTGGAGCCGGGAAGTCTAAACTGGCACTTGAGCTGGGAACAAAATTTGGGAGGAGAAATTATAAGCGCTGATTCTATGCAGGTATGTTTTATTATTTGGCGTTTGCAACGTGGTTCTTGCAGTCCACGTCAAGCAACCTAGCTGCCCTCTCCCACCCGGTTAGAGAATGCCTCTATTGTACTCTTGCACTTCGATTTCGCGAGCAATTTGATTTGCGTGGAAAATGATACAACTGGCGCACTTATTTAAGCTCAAAGTGATTTCCTTGAATGTACAACGTTTTAATCACAAAACATTTATGACACTTTCGTGTACCTGAAAAGTTTGTGAACTTTTTGTTGTAAAGAAAATAATCAATGACTTAAATTATGTATGTTTGTGTGAATTTGGCATTATATTTGACACTTTATTCATTAACATTGTTTTTTTTGTAATGTTTAATGCTGTTCTTTTTGCAAACCAAAATACAAAAGTAAGGTAAAACTAAAAAAAGTACAACTAAAAGTAAAAGTAAAACTCAATGGACAATAGTTGAGATAATTCATGAAATGTAGAATTTAATTTAATGTATTCTCTTCACTTCAGACAAATAATTCACACGCATGCAGACCCGACATTAACAAAATTAGAAAAATCTTGTTTTCTTCCAAGTTTCATGTCATGCTTCATCTATAAATAATCACAATTTTGATCAGGAAAGAGTGATATTTTGACTATTTAGTTAAATAAAAGTTTACAAATGAAATCAAATTTTGGCCTGTAGATTTTTCTTTTGGGCCACCAGATAAGGGGAATGAATTCTTTCACTGACCCGACCAGGCCATCCCCATTACATGTGGGTACCTATACAGGTACCCACATCCCCACCTACATCAAAACGTAAGGTAGGGTTTCTCCCCGTTCATTCATTCCACTTATGACATGACATTTGTAATCTATAAGGTGAAATTAAATCATTGAAAGATGTGTTTTTGATACTTACCCACTTTTCTTGCTATGAATCAGCCAATATTTCACGTTCATTTGCCATGCAGTCGCGTCGAGCGCTGATCATCGCACACGCTTGCGACGGAAGTACCGTGAAAAGTGTGTTGCTGAAATGACCTTTCGTTAGGTAGTCTTCGTCCAGCCATGAATTGATACGTTGTAAATTACTTACGCACATTATTGTATGCCTGTCAAATCGGAAATAAAGTGTGTGCCACTGAGTGCACTTGAGATGAAACTACCGTTTTTTGCTTGCGAATTGTTGTTTTTCAAACTTTTAAAGAATATGGATTTAAAAATTGTAACGACTGATTTTTGAATAGAATTAAATAAAATACGATGGAATATATTTATTTTTTATGAAAAAACGTACATACATTAAATTAAATTATACATTTTTACTTTGCAGTTTTAACAGTTGATGATGAGCCTTGCTTCCGACCAAAACAAGTTCGTATGATTGATGACGTAATACAATTTGCGCTAGCTACACGGTGAACGCCATTATTACGTGTGCGGTGATGCAGGACCAACGAACAAAATTGTAGCCCATTTCAATTTAGCTAGGGGCAACGTGACGCCTCCAAATGGAGGATTTTAAACCTGTCATCTAGCACGATCTGCAAAGTTAGGTGAGAAAATAAAAAAACACACAGTGATTAATTTAACGTCATATACAGTCCTACAAAAAAAAACGGGGGTTAGTGAAGTCACTACTGCTATACGGCAGTGTGACTTTTGGGCATACTTGGGCATACTTGGCCATACAGTTTCCCATTCGCTAGTGTACATCGCAAGGCAGGCGTGGACCAGGCCACTGACAAAAAAGGTAAGTGTGGTTACAGGTCAAACTGCAGACTCTGAGGAGAACTGAGGAAGCTAGGATTCTGAAGAAGCTAGGATTCTGAAGAAGCTTGAGCATTATGAATATGCAAAGCACCTTGTTTGATTGTTATTTCAAAAGCAAAATATTGACTTAAATTAATTACACATTCGATTACCATCTTTTCATCTCTTTCAGGTCTACCAAGGCTTAGACATCATCACAAACAAAGTGACGCCGGAGGAGCAGCAGCAATGCCCCCACCACTGCCTTGGAATGGTCCACCCTCTCCAGCGCTACACTGTAGTTGACTTCAGGAACAAGGCCGTTCCACTGATCGATGGCTTGCTCCAGGGGGGTAAATTGCCCATCATTGTCGGAGGGACGAATTATTACATCGAGGCACTGCTGTGGAGGGTGCTGCTAGCGAATGAGGTTCGCAAAGTTTGCTTTTTAAACTGGGATCTAGTAACTTTGTTGTCATGTGCAAAAACTGACTAAAGGATTGATGAAATTAGTATTTCTGTAATTTGAATTGTCCACTGAGTAATGTCTTAAAATTCCATGGTGAATGAATGTTATGACCTTACACCACAAAACGACCAATAAGTAGGGAAAATTGATTGTGCTGTTTTTCATAAAACATTAAAATAGAAGTCATTACTTTTAAAATGGTATATCATTCGTCATATTTGGACTAAGCAAACCCTCTCAAAATGAACACCAAATATTTGGAATATGGCTGAAGCATTTTCAAAATAAGGGAGAAAAGGGCCATTTAAAAGATAAGTTTCCATTAAAGCGCTGTAATAAGATCACAGTTATTAGATGAGAAAATTATATTTATACATATTTTCCGACGCTCAAAATGTTACAGAAGCTAGATTAAAGTATGCTTATTCAGGAAATACCAAAATTATAAATCTCATATTTTGAACAAAATTTGACTATTTTAGCTAATAAAAGAGAAACTACCATGGTAGTTGCCTAATTGGACACTCGTACAACAATTGCAAGTGTTTTATAAAATGGGCTACTGGGCCCTCTTTCATAGAACATTTCCAATTATTGTAAGTGCTCAATTATTGTAACTGCTATGGTAACAGCCAATCAGCATGGAGTATTATGGTTGTTGCCATGGTAGTTACACTAATTGGACACTTACAACAATTGCAACTTGTGTTCTATAAAATGGGCTACTGGGCCCCCTTTCATAGAACATTTCCAATTAGGCCATGAAAAATAAATTGTTGGATTGGCATAACCCGCCCGACCCTAAAAATACCGGCGCTAATGCACGCCGACCCTAGAGGTTTTTTCTGAATTTTATTTAAAAAAAAATAAAATAAAAAATAAAATTTAAAAAATAAAAAATTGCAATAGAATTTGGAATTTCGATGTGTTTTTGTGTATTTGTGCTGACAAAAAAAAAAAAAAAAAAAAAAAAAAATCCCGACCGACCTACCCTAATTTTTGGTTGCCCGTTATGCCAATCAAACAAAAAAAATGTTTGGCCTTATTGTAAGTGCTCAATTATTGTAACTGCTATGGCAACAGCCAATCAGCATGGAGTATTATGGTTGTTGCCATGGTAGTTACACTAATTGGACACTTACAATAAGGCCAAATTTTTTTTTTTTTTGATTGGCGTAATACAATACAACAATACAACAATTGCAAGTGTTTTATAAAATGGGCTACTGGGCCAGTTTCATCAAATTTTTTCCAACTGTTGGAAGTGCTCAAGTATTGTAACTTGTATGGCAACAGCCAACCAGCATGGAGTATTATGGTTGTTGCCATAGTAGTTACAACCATTAGAAAAGATTTATGAAACTGGTCCCTGCATTTCTACTTAGACAACCATGATTCAATCCGGATTGTGCACCAGCCATTAACACAGCTACTTGCATCATCATAGTCACTAATCACCAGTCCATTCATTCTATCTCTCTCCTTTGTACCACTTTTATTGTCATCTGATCACCAGCTATGTACTAGCACATTGCTCTCATTCCATGGGTGTAGATCCTGAATGAATAGATCATCCCCCCCCTCCATGAATAGGTATCAATTAACAGATCTAGCCCATGTCTCATTCCATCACTGCATGACTGGGTTGCTCCTTCTATCTTCCCTCCCAAACTGTCACATGACTATCATGCTTCTCCTCTATTGGTTACTTTCATTAATGAATATTCAGTACACATGTCATGAATACCTGATTGGTTATGTGTATCATTGCTATTTGAATATTTTTGAACAATTAACCCCAGAAGACCCAGTGGACCACATTCCCAGTGCCACATTAATTAGAAGGCCACATTATCTAAATTGCTTTTGGGGGATTTAAAAGGAATCTGTTGAAAAGCAATCTGTTGAAAAGCAAATGCCCCACACCTGAAGATTAGGGTGTGCACTGAACAATAGAGCCACTTGTGTATAAATACAATGCCATGGTCAAGTACTCCATTACCATTGTGTGCAATCATAGTAGCTGTAATGCAAGCACATGGCAGTTAAATGGAGGGGCAGCAAGGCATGCCCTATGCAACTCAGTTCAGAGTTTGCCACCATCCAGGAAGGTTGTGTCTTGTATTAAATAGTCTTCCTTCTGTTGTGGAGTCCAACCCGAGCAGGGAGCCAGTTGCCTCCTCACATTAAAGGGGTAGGAAACTCTAGAATTCCCGCTTGCTGTCACTTTTATTCATATATTTCATCTTGGGTATCACTAATAATTGAAATAATCAATATTTTTAAAACCACTATCAAATGTTTTGACTGAGCTCTGGAGGCTGCCATGATTCCTTATGAAACGTCATCCGAGCGCATCTGAGCGTGCACTAACAAAAGCGGGTTATAAAACCGATGTTGTTGAATCTGCTGCTTTGTCAGTGGTTACGTAACCTGGTTTTGTTAGCAGAAATTCCAGCGTTCCTTCCCCTTTTAAACTAAGTTTGAGATGGACATTGTTCACTAAAATTAACTGAGATGTTTACCAGTTACTAGTTTACTCCACTATAAATACATTTTTACATTTTCCTCTCATTCATTTTTCATTCTTTATCCATGCAGGAAAATGTTTCTGAGAATTTACTCTACGACACCATGGGTGAGGTGGACAGACTGCGAGTGAAGCGCAGAAAAACTTCTGTCAGCAACTCTTCAAATGCTTCAAAGTCGGCCGAACAACTTGGTAATGAGTCTAGCCAACCAATGCAACAAGAACTTGGACCATCTGAGGGGACGTCAGGAAAGTCCCGTGATGTGGATCATGCAAGGGAGAATGATCATGGAGAAAAACTGATGGCGACCGACCAAACAAACTTGAATGAATCGGAAGGCAGTCATCGAGACGGATTAAAAATGATTCATCAAACGAAGGCAGATGACAGAACAACAGAAACGGAAGATAGAACAACAGTAATGCCTCAAACAGATTCAAATGTGGGTGGTGGTAGACAAATAGATTCAAATTATGGTGATGTCGATGGAAAAACTATGAGAGAAACAAATGAAAGTGTCGGCGTTGATGATGGTGGAAAAACAACGAGTCAAAATCAAACGAACGAAAGTGTCGGCATTGATGACGAAGGGAACTTTGAATTGCTAGATGTTGATGTTCACAGTGCAACGAACAGCGAGCTTCATAGACTGCTTGGTCAAGTGGATCCTGTTATGGCGAGCAGACTGCATCCAAACGACAGGAGAAAAGTTATCAGGTAAAAAGTAACTTGAAACCTTATGGTGGGTGTGGGGGGGGGGGGGGGGGGGAAAGAGAGAGAACTGATCCCATAGGGAGTGGAACATCACTGATGAACAAAGAAAGACAGAAAATAGGGCAAGAGTTCTTTTGCACCCCCCCCCCCCCCCCCCCCCTCCCATACAAATTGAAGAAGAAAAATGGGTATGACTGAGGATTATATCACTAATAATAATATGGTATATAAAACCTAGGGTTAACACAATAACACAATTTTATGGGGTGGGGGGGGGGGGGGTGCAAAAGGAACTCTTTCCGAAAGTAATCTTTTATTTTTTTCCTGTAAACATTTTCCTACATAGTGTAAGTTTTAAGAATGTATCTCTGCCTGTAAATTGTCATAGTTTCTAGCCTTATTTAATATGTCCATTATGTCGTCACAAACAAAAAGAAAAAAATAGGTGGCGGGAAAGTGAGGATGGGATACATATTAAGAGCCTTTTTCTTATAATCGTATCGTTTTGCTCTGCATCAAATTTTGATCAAGATAAATTTGCTTTGTGTCGGGTGCCTCCAGATTAACTGCAATACTCGCATCATTCACATCTTTGTTTTGCTTTGTTGCAGGAGTCTCCAGGTTTATGAGCAGCACGGTATCTCCCACAGTGTGCTCCTGCAGGATCAGAGGGACCAGGAGGGGGGTACCCATCTAGGAGGACCCCTGCGTTACCAGGACACCCTCGTTTTCTGGGTGCAGTGTGATCAACCAGGTTTGTAAATTATTTTTGAGTGTTTTATAAAAACATTTCTAACTGCTGTAATTAAATGTAACGTTCAATTATTAATATTACTATTGCAACAATTATAATGCTCCATGGTAAATGGCTGAAGTAACAATGATTGGACATTGACGATAATTAAGAAAAGATTTATGAAACGGGGCCCAGATTTAGTAAGTATATAACTGTTTGTATAGGATGTAAAACATTGTGCAGTGACTACTTACATAAACATTAGAATTGTGTGCGGATAGTGACCTTGGAGAACCTGTAGGCAATGCTTGAAATTAGTGCTGGCCCAGGGCCACTAAAAAATATCTTTGGGCCACCAGATTTGCTAAATTCCACTGGCCCAAATGGGCAGCCAAATATAGGAGAATTGTTACTGCTTTTCTTTGTATGAGGTCACCAGATTTAGTTAAAGGCTACAAGAGTTTTACTCGCCTGAAAGGACCACATGGTACAAAATTACTTTCTAGCATTGATACATGTTATTAAATTTTAAAATAGTTGAGTTGATCTTTTCTCATTTCATTTAACTTCAGTATTAGATGTCCGACTTGATGAGCGAGTGGACAAGATGCTGGAGGCTGGGCTCCTTCAAGAGTTGGAGGAATTCCACAGGTCCTACAACGAGCAGAGATTAGCGGGACATATCAAGGAGTAAGTTGTAATCCTCATTGCCAATTTAATACAGTGAAACCTTGACCACCTGTATATATCAGCTATTCAGCTAATCTGCCTGTAGTAGTACAGTGTTTTTGAAACTGTCCATAGAGGTCATCTCTCTACAGTGGCCACTTTTCTTGTTTCCTTTAGGTGGTCAGTTTACACAGGTTTGACAGTATTTGTAAAACTATATAACCAATACGTTTTTAACAAGAGTTGTGATAATTAGTGCAGTTGTATTTATTCGGTGTATTGGATGTCAAGCATTCATCGTTGACGACATCAACATGTTCATCTTCATAATCATTATCAACATCAACAATCTCCCCAGGGCCATTCTTGGTCACGTGTGTGACCCAAAATAGGAAAAATTCTGAAATAGGATGCTTATATTTTAGTAAGTGTAGGAGGTATGGTGATGTGAACTTCATATATGACTTGCATACGTTGAAGTCTTTCATGTGTAACACAAAAGATTTTATTAGGATTACGTTGCCCAAGGACAGAGGTCAAATGGCATCGGTCACGTGTGTGACTTCGCACGGGAGCACTTTTGAAGAAAAAAAATTTAACTCAATTTCATTTTGGAAATCCTGTGAAATATGAAAAGCTAAAATGTTCATATTAGTATCAGACAACTGATATATATCTGTAAGTAAGAAAATGGTGAAAGATTAAAATTATCTCAAACGGTTGTTTTTTAATGCACGTTATTATGCGGGGATGTCTGGGTCACGTGTGTGACATTTTGGGGTGGTCACGTGTGTGACATGTACAATATGAATGGAAATATGAATTTTACAAATATTAGGTTTAGATAGTAAAGTGAAGTTCAATTGTCACAAAGTTGGTATCATCATGTACAGGAGAATAAAAGGAATGAGCTTGCTTGATTATTTTCTGAGTTATGATTTTTATTTGAATATTGAAATATGTAAATTTATTAATTTTTCTAAGAAATTTTCTAAATTCAATTAAAAAAATATATTTCATGAAACCTTGGACACTGATCTTTCCATTAATGGAATAAAACTACTGAAAAAACAAATTTCATTTTTTCCAAAAAAATTTCACTTTTCAAAGAATGGCCCCACAATAGAGTACAGAAGCCATGACGTCATAAAAACACTTTTTTAGAATTTTCAAATTTGGACTTCATTTTCAGAAAGAGCATAACAAATAATGTCCAAATACTGAAAATAAAAGGTATAGGTTACATATTGGCTGAGATATGCCCATCCGAATGAATTTTACTTCAATAGGCAATCAGTGTTTAGTGCACTGGTTCATAAATTTATGAACCAGTGCACTATATCACTGATTGCCTATTGACAAATAAAATCATTCGGATGGGCATATCTCGGCCAATACGAAACCTATTCCTATGATTTTCGGTATTTGGACATTATTTGTTATGTTCTTTCTGAAAATGAAGTCCAAATTTGAAAATTCTAAAACAAATGTTCATGACATTATTTATGACATCACACTTCACCACTCTATATCAATTGTTTTATTACATTACATTACATGTGTCTTTTCTTACAGTGAAGAGCTGTACACTCAAGGCATCTTCCAGTCTATTGGCTTCAAGGAGTTTCACCAGTACCTCATTCTTGCTGATGATGAAAAGAAATCAGAAACGGGAGAGAGGTATCTGAATGATGGAAAGGAGAAACTGAAGATTGCAACGAGGCAGTATGCCAGGAGGCAGCTCAAGTGGGTCAGGAATAGATTCTTGAAGAGTAAGGAAAAAAAAAAAAAAAAAAAAAAAAAAAAAAAAAAAAAAAAAAAAAAAAAAAAAAAAAAAAAAAAAAAAAAAAAAAAAAAAAAAAAAAAAAAAAAAAAAAAAAAAAAAAAAAAAAAAAAAATTTGACTTGCCGGATCTAAACATTTACTTAGCGGTAAAAACAAATATGACACAGAAACAAAATAAGTTGTGTGTGTTAGAATTCCTAGGCAAATTTACACAAGCAATTACATTCATCTCTTGCAGTTGAACAAAATTGTAGTTGCCCAATAGGTCAAATAAACTAGACTATTTGTGAAATGTTAGTTGCCCGACATGAAATTATACTTACCCCGGGCAAGTTTTTAAAGTGGCTTTCTTTTCAAAATGATTGAAAATTAAGATTTATTATATAAATTGTGCAGTTTTAGGACAAATGTTCTTCAGTTACTGATCTGGGAATTTTCAGAAAAGCCTGAACAATTATTCTTTCGGAAATAATATCGCTAGTGATATTCGTTTGTCTCGCAATGTATGGTCAACATTGAATCTGAAAGATCGCGACGTTTCGTATGCTACTGCAATACTTTGTCAAGTGATATAAAGTAACGTAAAACACTCCTATTTATGCTCTCATGCGGCTCCAAACCGCGTTATCTCGCATGAGCGAGTTGTTCCTAATTGGTCCATAACGGGCAACATTGACCAATTAGGAACAACTCGCTCATGCGAGATAACGCGGTTTGGAGCCGCATGAGAGCATAAATAGGAGTGTTTTACGTTACTTTATATCACTTGACAAAGTATTGCAGTAGCATACGAAACGTTGCGATCTTTCAGATTCAATGTTGACCATACATTGCGAGACAAACGAATATCACTAGCGATATTATTTCCGATACTATATCCGCAATGAGTAATATATTTACAATTAATTATTCTTTCCTTATTGTATTTTCAGGGGGCCGTAATTCTCCCTGTGTGTTTGGACTTGATGCAACAAATCCAGAAGAGTGGGACCAGACTGTCTTGGAGCCTGCACTGCAGATACTACAGGCGAGAATAGAGGTACAAAGAATCTTCTTTATCATCCATGTAATAGTGGTGCGCTTGTTTTTAAAGGGACTTGGTAACATTGTCCAAATCCTCAAAACTTACTTGGAACTCTAGTGGTTCTCTCATACCTTATCATATGTTCATATTATTCATATTAACAATAAAAGCCCAGGACAGGTTTCAGTTTTTCAAATTTCCATTTCATTCAAAAGATATTTACGATTGAAGTGTTCAGATATAAAATTGCCTACGGGATAATTTCATGCCGTGTACAAAGTAAGTACAATGAGTTAGTGAATATCACTTTGCATTTTTGCTCATATCTCAGCCAAAAAACATCTAATTAATGTGAAATTTTCACACATTACTTTGTGGACAGATCACTCCAATACACATTTTATTAATCACTCATTACTTTTTGCACTTGCCAACAAAGTAACTAGATCCCTTTAAAACTTCTGTTAATCTGTATTAGTGTACACATCAGATATTTGTAAACGGTTTGACCTTTAATATTTTTAAACATTCTTGCAATTATTTTTCGTCATTTTGCTATAAGCCACACCTCTTTTTAAAAATTATCCTAAAATGTAAAAAAAATTATCCTAAATTTTTAAAAAAGGTTTGAAAGATTAAGGTGTCTGAAAAGCACCCTCTTGTGTGTACTGCTATTTAAATGTACATGTATGTAGTGTCATAAATTAGTTAGATTTCTTTCTGCCACATTATCATGATAAAATTATTACAATTATATTCCAGTTTCCCATGCATTTTCTCTTAATCATAAAATTTAATGAGATGTTATGTAGAGTGTAATACTTATTTATTTATTTGAATTTGACATGAAATGTTAGTGGATATGGGCTAGAACTAATTTGAGCCCTGATTTTATTTATCATTCTGTAGGGGAAAGAGTCCCCAGTATCGCCAATCCCCTGTGAGGAGCCAGAGGTCAACCAACTTTCTCAGACCTTTGTGTGTGACGTGTGCGGAGGGAGGCAGTTTGTGGGACTGCAGCAGTGGAACGGTGAGTTTGAGCCTTGAATTGACCCGTGTAATAGTGGATGTGGTGTGGCAAGATTGATAGATCTCACGCTTTCCTAATTGTGATATTCCCGAGTTCTAACCCTGCCCACTGCATTTGTCCTTCAGCAAGATAATTTATACACATGGGTTCATACATGTAGGTACATTGCACTCTGTAAAATGCTAAATTTTAAATCTTAAATCTTTAAACCACTTTTGATTCTGCAAAATTGTGTGAATTGTTTGAAAACAGAGCTGCCAAGTCTTCCTGATTTCGCAGAAGACTTCCTGAAAAGATATCAAGATTACTGCATCAGCCAATCTTCCTGATTATTGTCATTAGGTTGTATGCATTTGCTAGATATCTTCAAGGACCGGTTTCTGATGAAATTTCCCCAAATCTTCTTGATTGTTGAATTTCACTATTGGTAGCTCTGTGAATAACTGACTAGAATTGACAAAAAATATATGACGTACCTTGGAGTGCGGAGTCTGCTACCGTCGGTTTCACGCCCGTTGTGTTGGTGATCCTCAGGCAGACTGACTCGGCTGGTTTCCTGTGTGGTGGGTCGTATTCATGTTCGGGTGGTTTTCGGTTTGGTCTGGCACGGTGTCTGATATTAGTTCCGATCTTTTGTTCAGTGCTTCCTTATTTCGAATGATTACGTATTTCTCCTCTAGGCAAAGATTGCTCAAGCCGCTTTTTCTTATTTGCAAGTTTTGACTTTTTTTCGACATCCCAGGACAGCATGTACAGGAGCATAGTATAGTAACTTGTTTAAGTTATACAGACTGTTTCACCTTACGGCTCTTCAGTGATTAATCTTTTTGTGCAGAAAACAACATATATATACCCAGGGAGGGTTTGAAAAAGTATATATAAAAGTTTTACATTTTCCTGTTAGGGGCCACTCTGCGTTCTTTCTGCAGTTGCAGGACTCTTCAGGTTGGCTCGATGATTTTGGTGTTGGACCGCGGACAACCTGACGGCTGCCACAACACTAGGCGGAGAGTGTGTGGGCGTGGGTGGGGCAGAAAGGATAGCGGCTGTATCACCAGATATGCTCGGGGAGGGAGGCTGCGAGGTACCGCCACCAGAAGCGACACCAGCGACTGGAACCATGGCGCCACCATGCCGTCGTCCGCCACCTTTCGCCGCAAGACCAGGGGAATGAGAGGGAAGGGGGGGTGGGGGAAACGCATACCCCTGGATCTCCCTCCAAGGGAAGGAGAAGGCATCCTCCGCCCAAGCCCGGGGATCCCGGGCTCGCGAGCAATACACGTCCAACTGGTGGTTGATTGCAGAGGCAAACAAATCCACTCCCTGGCATGGGAAGACCTCGCGAATGTGGGCTTTGATCATGGTTGCCATGTTGTCCATGCAGCTGTAACTTAGTTTGAGAGTGTTTCCGTTGCAGATTTTGTGGAGTTCGTGTCCTACTGGGAAGTGCTGATCTACTAGAGCGATGAACTTTTTGCCGATGTCGGTTTGGATGTGCTTGCTGTATGGTTGGTTGAACCAGGTTATGTTGAGTTTTCTTTGTTTGTGCCAAGTTCTTCCTTTTTGCCTCTGTCTGTCGTCATTCCTGGGGTTGTATGTGAGGTTAACTTGGTGCCCGGCTTTGTGTAGGGCATTTTACCAGTCTGGTTTGGCTTCGTTGAAGACTTCCTCGTTGCTGGATGTGTTAGACAGGCGTGTTTCTATGGATAGGGGTATCCTTTTTGCGATGATGGGTGGGTGGTTGGATTCGACATGAACATACGTAGTCGAGTACTATTAGAATACAATACAATATAAGTTCTTATATAGTGCTAAATACATAAATGTTTCATAGCGCTTTACATACATGTACTTAACTACAAAATGAACAATATGAAAATAAAGCAAATGAAATATATAATAATCAATACATTAAATACATGAGATACAATTATATGCATAAGAAAGAAATGAACATGCAAATATGCATAATAGATTACTGCATATTTAATTGTCAGTTTACTTATCAAACAGGTGGGTCTCGAGTAGTTTTTTGAAAGAATCTAATGAGGGTGCTAAGCGAATAGGGAGAGGAAGATCATTCCACATACGTGGAGCATACATAACAAATGAGTTGTCTCCGGATTTACAATGGGATCTAGGAATTTAGAGCATTGTGATATCAGAGTTTGAGCGGAGACCACGTCTAGAATTATGAAATGATAGGAGAGAGCGAAGATAGCTAGAGGTGTTATTTTGAAGGCATTTAAAAAATATATATAATGGTTAGGATTTTGAACAATACACGTTTACTAATGGGGAGCCAATGTAATTGGTAATCGTAAATTAACCATCATTCTTATACACAGTAGCACACACACACACACAAAAAAGCATCATTACAAGATAAGTACAAGGCAAGTTAGAATATATAGACATCGTGTAATTGCAATTTCTTGTTTGCTCTTACTCATGCAGGTCATTTGAAGTCGCGGAGGCACTACAAGCAAGCGCGCAAGAGGAAGTTGAGAGTACTCATGGGATACGAAGAGGATACACTGGGCAAAGCATCGTCATCGGGGAACGATGGAGAGGCATCTCAAGCGTCATCGACAGATGATGCAACACACACTGCCACGGATTCCTTGAGGTGATCGTAATGTGTGGAGTTTTTTAAAGTGTACAATAGAGTGATGTATAACAAGTAAATAATCATCATCTTGGAGCGGTGTAAAGGCATCATATTAGTCAACAGATGATACAACATGCACTCATAGATTCCTTGAGGTGATCCAACAGTATGGAGTCTTTTTGAGACCGTAAGAATTATGTGAGGTATATTAAAATGTAAGATTTATTACTGTCCTTTGTGTGATGTATAACAAGTACAGATGAAGAGTTATCATCTTGGAGCAGTGTATGGCATCGCAAAAGTCAACAGATGATACAACATGCATTCATATATTCCTTGAGGTGATCGTAATGTGTGGAGTCTTTTTTTAAAGCGTAAACAAATAACTGAGCTATAAATATAAGGTTTATTCCAATTCATAGTGTTGGTTAACAAGTACGTATTTAGAGTTATGATCAGCTATGTACATAGCAAAAGTCAACATACGTTGTGACATACACTGCTTCAGATTCATTGAGGTGATCGTAATGTGTGGAGTCTTTTTTTTTTAAGCGTAAAATTAAAAATTATGTGTGGTAGAACAAGAATAAGCATCTTGTTATATTGGAGCATTGTACGGCATCGCAAATGTCAACAGATGATACAACATGCACTCATATATTCCTTGAGGTGATTGTAATGTGTTGTAAAATTACGAGTAGGTTTGTACAAAGTGATGGTGTTATTCAAATAGGAAGGTGATATTTCATGAAGAATTCTATACACATGCAAACAAATTTTGAACTGAATACGTTGACTGAATGGTAGCCAGTGCAGTTCTTTTAAAGGGACATTCCCTCTTTTGCAAGCCAAATTTCAAAAGTTGTGAGTTTATTGTTTTATATGAAAGAAAATGTCATTTAATAGCATGCCTGAAAAAATTAGGGCTTGAAATCTCTTCTTCGTGGAGTTATAGACCTAAATCTAATAAACCATCGTCCAACGGTTAATTGTGCATGAAACAGTGTGTTCACCCGTCGAAAGTTCGCTCACGGATTCCACGGAGTGCCACAGCGCTATGCGTGACCCCTATGTGACGCGCGCTAGCTACGTGACCCGCGCATGAATTACAGCAGGTAAGCGATTACTAATCAAAATAACCAAACCTCGCTTAAACTGACTACATGTAATTATATATTCTTAATTTTTTAGATCTTTTTCCGTGACATACCTTTACAAATGTCGGCTTCACAATACCTTCACAAGAATAAGTGCAATAGTGTTGTAATATTATGCTAAATCAGTTAAACTTCTTTATTGACCGATATATAGTTTTATGGAGGAACGCATTCGTTTTTTCATTCGTAGAATGCAAATTACAGGGCTGTTCGATCTGATTTTTTGTGTGTGTGTTACATTCATCCCCATCCGTCAACTGGAAACTGTTCAGACGTTTAGTAAAAGAGGGACTGTCCCTTTAAGCCATGGTCTCATCCGGCCCACGTAGGTGTAGTGCACACGTAGAGCAGTAATTTTTCATTTGCGGCAATTTTTTCTATGTGTGCAAATTGTTCCTGGGAGGGGTCACATCAATATAGGTCCGGTCCACGTAGAAAGTGCATTTTTTCGTTCACATGGGTAGTACGTAGGTGGTATGCAGGCTACACTAGGGTGACAAGAATCAATTGGTAACTTTTATATTTTAGTTTTAATTTGGGAGCAAACAAGTTTTAAAGGACTTAATTGCCTTAAGAATTGTAAAGAGTTTCTATCTTTTGTTAGGTGTTTAGAGTGACAAGTGATAACAGGACAATCCTAATGTTTAATTCATATCAATATATCAATATAAAATACAATACATCAATGCAAAATACACCCGATACACAGTTGTATTGTCCAAAGTTATGTTCACAAGTTCATAGAGAGTTCACACAATGGCATCCTGCCATGGCAGCCTGCCTTCTTCGCTCGCTACTATAGTAGTTCTTCAGGTAGACCCTTATTTGCTTGTCCTCCTTGGTGACTTGGGGGCCTCCGATCTGATTGACCTCTTCCATTGCGTGCTGCTGACGCCACACTCCGGGAATGAGATTTCCCTGGGCGTCCTCCTGGTCTACATCGTTGCCTTGAAGACCAGGGTAGCTTGTCCGCATCAGATTGTGCAGAATCAAGCAGCTTGAGGTGACCTTGCGTGCACCCCGGGGGACAACTGGATGGTGGTGAGCAGGACACGCCAGCGGTGGGCCAGGGTCCCCAAACCATTCTCAACCACACGGCAGGCCCTAGATGTGCGATAGTTGAATATCCTCTCCTCGTGAGTCAGCACCCCCCCCCCCCCTCCCCCCCCCCCCCCCCCAATGGTTTAATCCACTTTCTCAGGGGGAATGCGTCATCCCCCACAAGAAAGAAGGGAAGGTCATGCTCATCTCCCGGCAGTGGTTCAGGATCGGGGTACCCCAGGTGATTCTCTTCCAGGTCAGGCGGGGGCGGCGGGCGAATTCGCCCCCGAAATGCCCAAAAGAGCCCCCTGGAAAAAAAGTAGGAGTCTTCTCCTGTTGAAGAAAAATGAAGGTAAAGATAAGTCTCTTTCTTGATAAAAAGAGAATTAATTTTATTCTCTCATTTAGAAGAAGATTTAGAACAAAATGTATTTGTATCGTGGGGGGGGGGGGGGGGGGAGGATCAAGAAAGCTCAACATACCAAGTTTTCCTTATCTTTGGTCAGCTCTTTGATGCTCTGTATGATGATCGGAGGTGGGTTGTACTCTGGGAACATCAGTGACATCTGTGTATGTTGATCGCTCGGCTCCTGTATTTCAGCCTCGATCTCCTCGACTCTCTTTCTCATGCCTGCACTCTGTACCTCTAGTTTGAAGGCCTTCCAAAATTCCTGTTTTTCGGAGTTGCATTTGGAGATCTCTTTAGCTAGACTACAGTATGTCATGAATATGTAATCCAATCATTCATCCGAGTAAATTTAATATGTAATAAAAAAAATTTAAAAAACATGTCTTTATATTAATAAATCTTATATAATACTTACTTCTGCGATATAACTGGTGAACAGTATTGCGCTCTTGTCGGTCCTGTACGTCTTTCCCACATCAAGGTCCTTTGCCTCGTCCAGACTCGCCATCCAAACGTAGTCCGTGTACGGTCTGCTATTCTTCACTAATGCGTGCAAGTTTCTGAAAAGTCTTTTTAGTCTCTCGACCACCGTCTCTTTCATTTTCGCCATCATTCTTTCGGCCTTCGAAGTTCCCGGTTGCGCAAGCCTGGCCTTTTCTATCTCAACTGCCTCGTGATGGTTCTCACTCTCCACATGTTTTTTGATGAAATACATACTAATTCTAGCAATACTAAATTACATTTCTTTCAATAGTTTTAAAAAGGTAGATTGCATACATGTACAAAAAGGAATAGTCCTTTTCTCGTGGTCCACAAATAACAAGGTCAGATATATTTATTGATATTTCAGCCATTTCTGGGCAGATTTTGACCATTAAAATTGCATGTTCTCTCAAAAACTGAACTACTCCTTTAAATCTCTCCTCTCATCACTGCACGCTGCGAGCCATCATTCGCCAATATGACATTAATGTCACTTGGAATGTCTTGTAGTTCTAAAGATTCCCGGTTCTTTGTCTCTGCAGTAATTGAAATAATCAATTCACGTCCCTCCGCGGTCTCCAACACAATGTCGAATGGCACGACAAAGATGTAGCAAATGAAAAAATAAATAACATTGCATATACGCTGGAACTGGTCAGCGACACGACGCCATTCATTTGGTGTGCTGGGGGTCGGCATTGTTTCTCCGATGTATTCGTCGGTGATGGCCTGGCAAACCGCGGGGATGAACTGGGATATGGACACGGAAGGAAAAGGCTAGGCTCCTATATTATGAGTTTCCCCAGGCTAGGAGCCGCAACGTAACAACCAACTTCAAATCAGGATACAATGGCAGCCATTTCTGCTCTATAACTATGAGGAAGTATAATCTTTCCGAATTATCTGGCAAAGATCGTATATACATTATAGTTCAATACCACAGACACGTCCCACTGATGAATCTATTCCAGAGGAATTCAATGCACTCTTCATCCACCTAGCCAAAGTGCAAGTTGAAAACTCGATTATGTGGCTTCTTGGCGGATACAAAGCACTCTCTTTGGGTGGTACGTTTCATGGATAAGACAAAGTACAAAGTACATGAAAGCAATTATAATGAGGGATATGGAAAGCATCAGCTGCTCACCCAGATTCCGGTGATTTTGATCCATCCATATAAATGGACAGATGATCACTCCAATTTATGTGTATTATTTCTAATGTTTTTTAACCCACTATTTGAGTTCGTTAGCAGTAGCACCTTCAAGAGTATAGTTGGCAGCTTGTCTGACCCGGGACAACCTATAGTTATGTCTTGATTGATGATACAATTTGAAATGATCTAAATATAATTCAAGTAAATCATCATTATCCGAAAGCCATGTTTCAGTCAAACAAATGATATCACAATTCATGAATTGACCAGCCGAGCTACCCGCTCAAGTTCATCGAATGAGCCAATCGTCTCACATTTATGCCGTGTGGCTTGTTTAAGATTGACATTTGACAAGCCCTTCCAAAATATCACGCGCAGGGTTTCAACCTTGGCAGACCTCGAGATGCCACTCCTCTGTCCTGAACATGTTCTTCTGAAAGACAATCATGTCATATAATTATTTCTAAAAATTTGCCTGCGTATGTACTCTCCCAAATTCACCTACACCAATACAGAGCAGCTTTTCTGACAGGGCATTAAACTTGCCCTCTCCCACGGCAAGCGTGGGATTATTAAATACATCGTAAATCACCTTCTGATATTTTTTACACCAAACTAATCTTCCACAACAGAATTGGTACTTCTTTTTATTTATTTTTTTTGGAGGGGGAACTTATGGGTCGAACGGGTCAAGTCACCAAAAGTGATATGCAGAACTTATGTGACTTAGCTGCCAGCAACAGCTCCTCCTTTGCTTCCATAGTTACACGCTGTGTGTAAACGAAGCCAGCATCCTCCAGCCGTCATTAGCTCCTCTTCTGTCGAGGCACTCAGTAAAGTAGTCCATACCGGGTGTTGCTGGGCGTATTTCCTTGCCCCGTATGTGATGAAGCCACAGACCAGCTCGTCTATGGCAGCCTTGTTGTTCAGGTAGGTGAAGTGAGCTGCTGCTGCCAGCAACAGCTCCTCCTTTGCTTCCATAGTCGCACGCTGTGTGTAGACGAAGCCGGCATCCTTCAGCCTCTCCACACCCGTCATTAGCTCCTCTTCTGTCGAGGCACTTGGTATTTCCTTGCCCCGTATGTGATGAAGCCACAGACCAGCTCGTCTATGGCAGCCTTGTTGTTCAGGTAGGTGAAGTGAGCTGCTGCTGCCAGCAACAGCTCCTCCTTTGCTTCCATAGTCGCACGCTGTGTGTAGACGAAGCCGGCATCCTTCAGCCTCTCCACACCCGTCATTAGCTCCTCTTCTGTCGAGGCACTTGGTATTTCCTGGCCCCGTATGTGACGAAGCCACAGACCAACTCGTCTATGGCAGCCTTGTTGTTCAGGTAGGTGAAGTGAGCTGCTGCTGCCAGCAACAGCTCGATCCTCCTTTGCTTCCATAGTCGCACGCTGTGTGTAAATGAAGCCGGCATCTTCCAGCCTCTCCACACCCGTCATTAGCTCCTCTTCTGTCGAGGCACTCCGTATTTCCTGGCCCCGTATGTGTGGAAGCCACAGACCAGCTCGTCTATGGCAGCTTTGTTGATGAGGTAGCTGAAGTGAGCTGCTGCTGCCAGATTCTGGTCTATCGCGTAGCCATTGTTAACAAAATTAACGGTAGTAACATTAATAACGATCCACATACCTTCGCCTTTGGCGTAATTGATATCTTGTGCTGGACTTCATCTGTAGTGCATCCACCATGTACTACACAGTAGGTCCCACTGTCACTCTCGCGCAGGCGGTCTATTGCCTTCGGGTCCCACCCCTGGATGTCATTGGTGAAAACATACAGTTGATCATTTCCTTTCAGTGAACATTTCGTGCACATAAATCTCCTTCCACCAGAGGTGGCACGTTCCTCAAAAGCCTTGATTAACGATATAAGACTTCGGAGGCTCTTGCAAAGGTTCCTGCTTCTCCATTTTGTAGAGGAGCTCCCGGAAGGCTGCCACCCTGGATTGTAGTGTGTCCTTTCCATCTTGCAGAAGGAGGGACTGTAGGCAAATTACAAATTGTAACGATCTTACTTGGATTCAAACTTGAAGAAAAAACACGTCTAGAATAAGAGTTATGTCTTAATTGATGATACAATTTGAAATTATCTAAATATAATTCAAGTAAATCATCATTATCCGAAAGCCATGTTTCAGTCAAACAAATGATATCACAATTCATGAATTGACCAGCCGAGCTACCTGCTTGTTTAAGATTGACATTTGACAAGCCCTTCCAAAATATCACACGCAGGGTTTCATCCTTGGCAGACCTCGAGATGCCACTCCTCTGCCCTGAACATGTTCTTCTGAAAGACAATCATGTCATATGAGCGTTTATAAAAATGTCCGCGCGTGCTGTCTCACTCGCCCTAGGTGCCTCCCAAATTCACCTGCACCCATACCGAGCAGTTTTTCCGACAGGGCATCAAACTTGCCCTCTCCCAAGGTAAGCGTGTGATTATTAAACATCTCATAAATCACTTTCGGGTATTTTTTCAGTATCTGTGCACCACGTAAGAAGATGTTCTGGCCCCCTCGTGCCTCGAACCTCTCTCGATGACCTTGAAATGTAGCAATGCCATGCTGTCTGAGGCCTCCAATAATGACTGAAGTGGTGTCTCGCTCTACCTCGGTGCCTGTGTATGAACTCTCCCAAATTCACCTACACACATAGCAAGCAGTTTTTCAGACAGGGCATCAAACTTGCCCTCTCCCACGGCAAGCGTGTGGTTATTAAATACTTTGTAAATTACTTTCTGATATTTTTACACCAAACTAATCTTCCACAACAGAATTTGTATCTCTTTTTTGGAACTTATGGGTCGAACAGGCACGGCTTCTTTGGTTGAACATATCGGGTCAAGTCACCAAAAGTGACATGTAGAAAACCATCCAGCAGCATTGTAGTCAACCCAGGTATGAAGTATTCGTTCAAAACTTCTGATTCAAGTTGTACTGCATTTGATGCCTCGTTCTCCTCCTTGAAGGCTTTCCACCAAGGTGAACCCTCACGTATTGCCTTAAAGCGGTCAATGAACCGTCTCTATACTACATGTACTTGGGTCACGGTGGCTAGATGCTTCCTTAACTTTGTGCAAGTTCAGTCTCCTCGGCAAGGATCCTCATTGCCGATGGGGCACGGTACAGTGTTGTTGAATCCTTGCGAGTTCTCCAAGACCTATTTCATGCCCCTTTCGTTGTTGTAGTTGACTAGCTGCTGTACACTTGCTTGTACTTCTTCTGTAAGCAAGATCGGAACTCCTTTCTTGCTTCCCTATGACCATCACAACCTTGAGGCAGGCTGTGGCCATTCTTTCCGACGTCAAAAGCTCCTGGTAGATCTCTTCATTAGTTGTCCCTCATGTTCTCATACTACTGGATGGTCAGGTTCTGCACCTCTTGCGGTCTCCTTCTGTTAAATAGAACCATCTCTGCCGGGGTTACATGCGCGAGTCTCTTGTAGTGATCTTTGGGTGAGGGGGAGTAGTTTTGGTTTGGTACATGGATTTGATTGTCGCTGCTGAAGTTGCTGACGCAGTTACCATTTCTCCCACCCCTACCAGGACCCCCTCTTCCTCTCCTCCTACCGTCCCTTCCTCCTCATTGGCAAAGGTGATCAGTTAAAAAGTGAAATTCCAAGGAATGTTTGCAGATATAATTTAGAGCTCATAACAAGGCACTGCACACACATAAACCGCTATAGCCATTCTTCATGACCAGTCTGAAGCTTCTTGGCCTGGACAGTCGTTGCAGATTGTGTACTTTTCCTCTTCCCACCTTTGCTCTCATTTCTAGTTGGGGACTTCTTCGGATTACTTTGCTCTTCGTTGTGGATAGAATCATTTGTTCCAAGAAGGGAACAAGTTTCAGATTTCTTTTTATTTGCCTTCAGGAGCCGCTTTCTCTTCATGAGGGTTCCCTAGTCTTCTGAGAAGTCGACCACGGCATCATTCATATCATGATGCCATGGTGCAAGACATTCTTCTCCTTTCTTATGTTGGGGTATGCGTCCTGGATCAGAACTGAGAGTAACAAATGCAAAAAAAAACAAAAGAAATGCTTTTCTGAAATCATATATTATCAGAAACAGTTGTTTGAAAATTATTAAATAATTGTGGAGCCCCACAATTATTACAAATGGTTATGTTTGTATGTTTTTCAGCCATTTCTGAACCGATATTCATCAAATAAAGTTGGATATGTCATTAAAACTGTTTGCTCTTCTGAATCTGTAACTCGGTTTTTGATTATCTCACAAAAAAATGTATTTGTAGTGCCCTGCCGCCCTCTATTACAAAACACAAATCTCTTTCAAACACTTATAACAAATAAGCTACATCAATACGACATCAATATCTTTCTCAATCATGTTCCCATTTCAAATTTGTATGCAACATAAGACATGCTACATAAGTAAATGCTTGTATCAAATATTACCTCATCATTTGTCCCCTAAAAAAATCCCTCAGTCTTTAAATTAGCAGAGATGCCAACCTCTTGACACACAAAAAAAAAATTCAGATTTTGGAGAGAAAAATCCTATTTTCACAAAAACTCTCAACACTAACACTGGCCCGTTGGCCCCAGGCCTTTAAAATGTCTGTACATGTAGATGAAATCAACAAGGAAACGGGGTAGTGATAGAGATGAAAACAGTTACAGTGACACCTTTGTTGAAAATATCCGCGCCTGAAGCCGATCCCTCGGACCCGACATCTGCCCACATGAATCTGTAGTTGGCATCTACTACTGCGAACAGCACAATGGAGAAGCCAAGAAATTTTACAGAATCGACAATACTAATTTTGTTATTAGCAATATATACATCTATCACATCTACATGTACATCAAAACTTTTATTTAAAAACCATACAGTCCCAGTGAACTGGACCGTGAAGATAAGCGTCGGACAGATCTATGGACGCAGCCCACTCTCCCTCCCGAAGGAGGGGCAGGATGGAAGCCAACGTCTCCATCCGGAAGTGCACGACCGGCATGAACAGGTTGAACCGCTTTAGGTTCAAAATCAAACAAAAGCCTCCGGTGCGCTTCGGGACCAAGAACACCGGGGACAGACAAAGAGAGGGGAAGTCCTGGACCTCCTCCGCGGTATCCTAAGGATACCAAGGACTCGATCTCCGCTAACATGGCCCCCCACTGCACCGCCAGCTGAGGCAGTAACCATATAATTTGTTTTACTATAATTTACTAAAAGCTTATTTGCCAAAAACCTTTTCCAACTCAATATTCAATACGGGAGTCACGCTGTGTGATCATTTCCAGCAAGAAAAGACTTGTGTCGTTTGCAAACAAAATAAAAGATAATATTTCGCGAGCATAATTAGGCAAGTCATTATCATACAATAAAAATAGTAGAGGACCAAGGTTAGATCCCTCTTTCATCTCCTCCTTCATGGCTTCCGTCATGCTCACTTTAAAAGGTCTCTGAACTCCTTACTCTTGAAGAAGGCTCTGACCTCTTCGCTGGTTCGATTACAGCAGCCATGGTTACCATGCTCGTCGTGTATTTCTTCTGTTGGGTTCATTTTCTTAGGGTGTTTTTTTCCTTGTGTCAACTGGCATGTTGCATCATAGTGGGGTGTATGGGTATAGATGAAGTTGTATTGTAGACTTGAATTGTAAAAGATTTGGTTGAGGCTCAATGCTCTGAACTTCTGTATCTTTGCATTGGTGAGTGCAGCTACAATCCTGTTCATCATGTCATCTGTGAAGAGTTTTCTCCAGGCAGACACGGGTGAATTTGCATCCCGGTAATATCCATTCAACCCAGGATTTCCAGGAAAAAAAACATTGGGTGGAATTCTCAAAGAAGATTTGAAGGAGGTTTGTACAAACCATGGTTTGACAATGGTCTACATCAGTTTACAAACGGTATTCCATAGATGTAGAACATGGTCAAACTATGGTTTGTACAAACCTCTTACAAACCTCCTTTGTGAATTCCACCCATTGGCTCTGCTCTGACGACCAGTGTGTGGAGGCTGCTTAATGCTCCAGGCGATGCTCTTTTTCTGGGTCGTTTCTGTGATGGCTCTGAAAAGAGCCGTTGGTGGTTGAAGGTTTCAATGCTTCTTCAAACTGAAGAGCGCACGACGGCACTTGGAGTTGACGGCATCGCGAAGCTCTTTCTTGAACTTCTCAGAGCGGGAACATCCGGGAAAGTCGAGGTCAGTCTGGGCCAAAATGTCGCGAAATGCCATTTTCTCATACTCGGACGCCATTGTACTTTACAATACCGCCGTAGAAGTTTGCATGCGCTGGGTTGTTTCTTGTTGCCTGCTCTATCATGACTTTGTGTGTATCTCCTCGCTATGTGGGAGCTCCCATGGATCATAGTTTTCAGCTTCTAGCGATGAGTCAAAGTCTTTAACTGAACGCTTCTGGCTCAAGACATAGCAATAGCTGTATTTTAGTGTTCAGTTCTACATGGTTTCGCTGTAAATTGAAGGGGAAAAACATGGGACAGATCAATCAAATTGCCCAAATTGTCATGATATTACATCATCATATTGCATTGGATGTTTATTCAATCATATTCTTTTAGGATTTGACATATCAGTATTATTTGGATTGCATTAATAAATTATTCAAAAGAAACGTATTTTCATACGAAGACATGAAAAAGCGTCGAAATTATACTTTCATTTTGAGCGTTAAATGTCGCTTGTGATATTGAAGGCCTTTCGTCCTGCCTCTGCTTCATGCAAGAGCACACATACGATAGGTCCATCCTTCTTCGGACGTGCAAAAGTTTCATTAAAAATGACGATCTTTCTTGAGAAAAAAAATGCTCCTCTGTCAGGATTTTCGGCATCGTTACTGCTTTCTGAAGATCAACACTCATCACAAGCCAACTGTCCTCGGGCATCCCCTCCAAGATGGAAATAAGGGTAGCGCCGTTTCCATGTCGGCTGGCCCTTCCAGCCTTTAAAAAACGCTGGATAAAGTGGATTAGGTGGAGGAGAGAGGAGAAAGGGTCCTTTTTTTCCACCGACCTTGATTTCTCCAAATGACTTCTGCCAGGCAAGACTCGGGAAGTTCTTCTGTGATGTACCGTTCATTTTTGGGAAATGGCCCTTCGCGTGCTTCCAGGCACCTTCGATTGTGTTTGTGTGAATCTTCACCTCTTCCCCCGTCTGCACGTCAAAGTGCTTTTGGGTTCACACAGCGGTGGGGAGGGGCTCTCGGGTTCACACGGCGGTGGCGAGGGGCTCTCGGGTTCACACGGCGGTGGCGAGGAGCTCTCGGGTTCACATGGCGGTGGCGAGGAGCTCTCAGGTTCACATGGCGGTGGCGAGGGGCTCTCGGGTTCTCATGGCGGTGGCGAGGGGCTCTTGGGTTCACACGGCGAGGGGCCATCAGGGTTATAGTAACGAGCCATACGATGGTCACGTCGGCAGACGTGATAGGTAACTCCACTTGCTGAAGAAAGATGATGAGATCGTGTTCGCGGTATATCGGTTTATCGGTTAGAATGACACCATATTTTGTAGGTCAAAGTCTCACCCTCCAGATGAGCATGGGAGAGAATCCGTAGCAGCTAGCTGAGGATTCAATGAATAGTCAAATGTTTCTATATTCGTGTATTCAATGCACTTGCATAATTTCATATTTACTACTTAATCCGGTACTTTGGAAACATGATTGAAATGTATTGAAATAAATACAAATTGAAATTGCATGTCTAAAAACTTATTGGCAGGCTGCTTGGTTTTTGGTTCATCAAGTGATATGATGCGGGCCATGAACACCCCCTTCTTGTAGACGACCTTGACATCCATGCCGAAAGCCAGGTCACCTCTATGTCTAACTCTGCTTCGTGGCACTGTCTAAACGACTTCTTGCCATTTAGTAACTAGCCATTCGATGGTCACTGTGGCAGACATGATTATAGGTAATTCCACTTACTGAAGAGAGATTATCAGATCGTGTTCGCGGTATGTCGGTTTATCGGTTAGAATGATGATGCCATATTTTGTAGGTCAAAGTCTAACCCTCCAGGTGAGAGGGTTCTTCTTTACCACCGACAAACAATTTCTCCAATTCACCTCTGCCAGTTCTTTTGCGAAGTTCCATTCATTTTTTTGAAATGGCCCTCGCATGCTTCCATTGGTGTTTCTAGGGATGGCACTATATAATCCACCTTCTGTGAAACTTTGAGCATCACAAAATCATGTTTAGATATGACTTTTCATTGATGGAAAATGATCAGATAGTTAGTGGTTAAATGGATGCCGATCTTTGAAGTGGCTTGTTTTGTCCCCCTTATTTAGAAATTGCTTCAGCCATATTCCAAATATTTGGTGCTTATACTGAGAGGGTTGACTAGATCATGGCAAATTGTTTACAAAATGTCAATTATTACTTTTATTTGATAATATCAACACAATGACTATTTACAACTTTCTGATAATTTGTGATGAAAGGTTGCAACAATACTCGTTTTAACCCCGAATCGTGAAACGTAATCAAATCATTATCGTTATCACACAAAATGACTTCATGCAGAAGAAAGGGACGTAGAAGGGCTGTCCTCCTGTGTCTCACTGATGCGAGTCACATCCGATCCAGGTCTTCAGCTGTAAAATTGGCCAGAGAGAGAGCGGTGTACTATAGGACGTCCGATCTCGTAGGCTGTGTGGATAGAACTCGCAATTCCTCCGATCACTGTGTGGTTGACGGTGCCATGGACATAAACCACACCTGGCAAGTTCCCCAGATGCGCGTACGCAGCCCACATGTCGGTCTATGTGATTGAGCCCGGAGCTACCCAATGCTCGATAATGGGAAGTAGTGTTGGCTGCATCCCGGCATGGAACCTCCACCAAGAAGCCGATCACTCGCTGCTGCTCGTACCCGCCGAGCACCCATCTCTGCTGCCTCACGCGTCCAACGTTGTTCTTCCTGCGTGAAATCAACGACTCGTCTATCTCGACGACCACGCCTGGTCCACCGATCTGTTGGTGGTTGTTTGTGAAGTACGTGACGCATGCGTCTCTGAAGAACCGTTTCCAGTTTACAACTGTACTGGATGACATGCACAGGGCATCCATGAAGCCACGCTGTGAGGTTCCCCCGCGCACCCCCAACGCTCTATGCCCAGGTGAATGAATCACTTAGATTGCCGATCGACCATTTTTTAGTCGCATGTATCTTGTTTGACTGTCAACGGCAGTAACAGCTGACCTCCATGCCTTGTCTCAGTGGGATCTGGGCACTGGACATACCGAGAAAAGGTGATCTTGGAGAACTTGGACTTTAGCAGGGTCCAGTGGCTGTCCCTTCTTACCAGAAAGGCAACCCCTCATCCTTTCCTCCACTGTGAATACGGCAGATGCAAGTTTCCTCGCCACCACTTTAAGATCATCCGCGTTGATACGGCACGCCGCCAACAGTTCGGCGGTGATTCCTTGTCTTTGTTGTGGTTCGCGATTCATGTTGATGGGTCGGAGAGGGAGCCGGATGGCTGTGGGTCGTCTTCCGCCTCGGTGACGAAGCAAATCGTGAGAGCCACCTCCTCGTGTCCTCTGCATTCACTCTCTATCGACACGGTGACGGGTAGGTTGGACAAAAGATCTGAAGATTGTAGCTTTGTTGTTTGCATGACTTTCACTTCCTTGATCCACATCCTCCACCAGAAGGATGTATGGTGCAATGAGTTGTTCATCTGTCACTCCGATCACTTCCCCAATGAAATTGGATGTCGTCGGTTTACTCTCAATTTTCATAGACCTGGTAGATTGCAATGTTGCCTTGTCCTTAAATTCACTGGTTTCGGCACCAAATATTGATACTTTTGCCGTACATATAACTCAACGTCAGTAAACTGATCCCACAGGGTCAGTTCGATCGACATGGAGCCATCACCGACTCGGACTCGTAGGACTCGTTAGCATCACCAGGCCACCTTATCCGTGCACCTAGCTCTCGCCACCTCCCGGCATTGGTTGTCATACTGAATGTCGGTTCAAGTCATATCCGTGGCCAGCAAACCGTTCGCCCTGCACCAGGCGATGGTGGCGTCCCGTCTCGGGGTATAGTCTGGATACTGCAAAAACATGCTGCCGAGCTTAAAAATACAAACATTGGTAAACTCTGCTCGAATCAGAAGACGTCGGAGGAGGCTGGGGAGGCCCCGGAGAAGGCCCAGGTGGAGGCTGGGCTGATGCATGGTTGGTGATATCAGTCTTGATGAGAAGCTTAGAACTCTTGTGTAACGAATAGTGATCAGCGAACATAATGACATATAATAATCGTCGCATGCCTAGCCATCAAATGCCTAGCTGCAACAAAGCGCCTACTAATAAATGGGAAAACTGAGCGTGAACTTATCCTTTTTTTTCCCAATTAAAATGGATCTACAAAATACACTGTGGTTGACGGTGGCATGAACGTAAGCCACGCCTGGCAAGTTCCCCAGATGCGCATACGCAGCCCACATGTCGGTCCATATGATTGAGCCAGTAGCTACCCAATGCTCGATAATGGGAAGTAGTGTGGCTGCATTCTGGGGTGGAACTTCCACCAAGAAGCCTATCCCTCGTTCTTGGTCGTATCCGCCGAGCACAGTAATTGTGGTCTGAGTATGAGAGGCAGACATCTTGGAAGAACCGTTTCCAGTTTACAACTGTACTGGATGACATGCACACGGCATCCATGAAGCCACGCTGCGAGGTTCCCCGTGCACCCCCAACGCTTCAAGTACCGTACATGATTCTCTTTTGTTTGGCGACAATTGTTTGATAACGTGTCGTGTCGGCCAGATGTCGATTGATTTGTACAAGAAAAAGAAATTAATTTCTTCAAATGATAAGTGCAATTGGTACTGGTTTGGGTGGCCGTGGCTTTCTTCTCATAACTTTAATTTTGTCAGGAGGGGGCGGGGGAAGAAACTTAAAATCCATGATGATCCGTAGTTGATTTGTGACGAGGAAGAGACCAACAAAAGTTTGCAAGCTCCGAATATGCTAATGAGATTCCAGACAGTTGATTCGCCAAATGAAACAATGGTTCTTCATTCACCTCCACGTGATACAGTTTCTCATTGGTTAAAAGTTCGGAACGAGGCATGCATTGGGGGGGGGGGGGGGGGGGGGTCATGCTATGCGTACGATAGTTCAACCACATTCATAAGCTAGCTAGTAGCTATGTAATATTACAGACGTAGACGTTAACAATAACAGTTGGTATATAGCCGCTAATATCGCTAGCTGCTTGGCATCGCAAATATCAGATTTTGAGTTTTATTTAAGCTTGTATAGTACTGTAGATTGAAAAAAATTTAGTTTCCAATCCAAATGATGCAGTCTTTTGAACACCGCTGACATGCATTTGCGGGTTGTCGGGTTGGGACTCGTATAAATCGTCAACCCGGCAAGTTCACCCGACCCGTTGCGGTCCGGGTTACTTCCGAGTGTCTTTTCTATCCCAATTATAAGTTCTCCATTAAGTTTATTTTTCTTCCATTTATTCTAGTTCAATCTTTTTATTGTTTTAGTATTTCATATCTGCATGTACATGTACAATGAAAAAAGAATATAGAATTTTGTTTTCCTTTGGTGGAATCACACGCACAATTCGTGCGGAGCAATCCTTCTCACGATCGTCTCCCCGTCACTCAAAGGCTTCGATTAATGTCAGCATGTGTTACATCAATCAGTTGTCTTTTTGGTTTGGATGTGAGAAGTGGTGTGCGCTTGATGCCTTTTGTTTCCGTAGCAAATTCATTTGCTGTTAGTTTGTCTGGATTGGTTGTGATGTACATGTATGTGGCAGTCTCTTTTATCTCTGCGAATGTCCCGTCAATTTTGAAGGATCCCAATATGTGTCTTAGCTGTAGTTTTTGTTGCTTGGCAGAGTGTGCAAATGAAGTTAAAACCCCTTCCTAGTCCCGCTTGAAGTTCTGGCCAGCTTCTCGTGTCATCAATAAACCTTACTTCATTTAATTAATCTTCGGAGGCCTCCCATTTGTGCACTCCTGTCACTTCCCTGACGATTATGGTGCCTTTTGCTTTCGTAGCCTGTTCATTTGCCGTCAGTTTGTCCAGATTGGTTGTGAAGTATGTGGCAGTTTCTTTTGTCTCGCAAATGTCCCGTCAATTTCGAAGGATCCCAAACGTGTCTTAGCTGTAGTTTTGGTTGCGTGGCAGAGTGTGCAAATGAAGTTGGAACCACTCTCCTGGAGCCCGTCCGAACATCTCGCCAGCTTCTCGTCGATCATGCTGTTGAACATGGTCCTTGTAGTCATGCCCGCGTGCACCTTGTGTTTTTGGAGAATGTTCTTTTCAAAGATTTGTCAATGTTGATGGGGAATTCTCTTGTGTTGGATACGATCTGGTTTTGTGCTCTAAACATGGTCTTGTGTAGTAGTACTATGCAGTCGATCAGATCTTTTTTGTACAGTAATAATATGATAATCCCATCCAGCAACAGAACAATAAAATGAAATACATACTTGCCCAATCTACGCTAGTCTTTCTGTAGTTCAGGCCGGAAGTCATGACTCATTGCACAGTCATGGAGGCTGTCGCCTAGCGACCACTCTCGCAGAAATACAAGCAAGTCTCGCAATTGCAGCTTCGTATTAGAGAAGCATGAGTTCTTGAGACCAGTGATTCTGACGTCGGCATGTTTCTTGTCCGATTTACCTCTGCACCGCCAAAAAAAATGAAGTCACCCTATTTTGGAGGCAAAACGCCTCTCCGCATTGCGGACATGCTCCTCGTCTTCCTATTAGGTTGTTGTTCAGGAGCCATGTCCTTATGTCATCATCGGAGGACAGGAGCAGGGAATAAAATGTGTATGGGTTGCGTAGTTCTTCAAAAGATGTTGTTGTTCAGGAGCCATGACCTTATGTCATCATCGGAGAATATGAGTAGGGAATAAGATGTGATGAACGTCACTACTGCCTCTGTCTCTTGAAACCTTGTGGACCGATTCTGAAGTGGCAAATGTTGCAGAAACAAAGAGCCTTCACCTGAAATTTGCCAGTCTCTTTGAAAGCCTCTTTGATTTCGGCATTGGAGGTTCCCTGTGCACCCCCTATTTACACACATTTTTCACACGAGGAAGTTGTCCACTTATTTGTTCAGAATCTGGAATGCTGCTTTCCTGCACTTCACGGTGACGGAGTTGCGCAGATGAAGATGTAGTAGTATTGACTTGCATGTAAAGTGCCTTTACACATGCAGTCAATTTTGCGGTGGACCCTTCTTCGAACTGTGCCTCTGCCGCTTTCCCCGACATTTGCACCATGATTGAAGTGCCCTCTTGTTCCAGGGTAATTTTTCTCCTTTTCCAGGAACTCGTGGTTTCCCTGAGGCAGTGGCATGTAGAGTCGCCAGTTGGCAACCATGGCCTCCCCGTCTGCTTCTCTCTCCGCGTCTCGGAAAGCCTCGTGCAGCAGGCACCGGTAGGTCACGTCCCGCACATAGTTATGCTTTAATTTTCACTAGACTATTGTTATAACATATTATTAATGAGCCTTACTCTTTCCTTTGGTTCCAATGCCCCCTTGGGCAGCTCTTGTTCTTGCAAGATGCCAGCCTTTCCCGGCGCTTCCTCCGACATACGCAAAATGAGGATGCAATACCTAAAATAACAACACTACCAATACTTTTATAATATTGATAATAATTTAAATCTTTAAGTCAATTAATTTTGCTGATACTGAACATGATCTCACCGTTGCTTCATGGAGGGCAGGTATTCTGTGATAAGGACAGATATCATTCCAGATAATAATGATGAGGTTCCTTCTCTGCTAGAGGAATTTGTATTTGAACACCCTATTCTGGCGTTCCAGAGACTACTGTTCACATATACAGAGACTTGTAAATAAATCTCAGTAAACATGCATCCCAAAATGTGGTGGAAAATTCCCTGCTGAGAACCTCAAAATCTTCACCTTGTTCTCCTATGAAGGTGATATTTAACATGGACATGTGATAATTGACAGAACTATAAATATTGAACTACATCTGCTCTGGAGACATTCATGTGTATAAAGTTTGATTTGATTGATTTGATTCCATTTTATTTTCAACATAATCGCACAATACAAAATTATTATTATTATACAAATAATACAGAAAGAAATACATTAATTGAAAATAAACAAGGTCTGACTTCTTGGACTGCGGCGGAGATGTTCCTTCTCTGAACGCATCGTTTATGCTGTGGATGTATGCATCGTTGATAAGAGTCCAGTTCACGTTCGGTATAATCTGAGAAAGAGTATTTCACTTCAACCTAGTGTTGGGGCATGTTCCAATACGGTATTTTCTAATGATCACTTATCACCGTCTCCTTTTGCGACTCCACGTACTCAGTGTACTTTAGAAATACTTTACCTGAATCTTTCGCCATGTGGACTGGGTCAGGTGGTAGAAACGCCCATTGCGATCCGTCCTAGGGAATACCGCTTCTATGGCCTGCATTGCTGCAATCTCAAAATCTGTTATGACAGTTTCGATTCTGGTTTGCAGGCCGAGCTCTGCACACTTGTTGCTAACCGCCTCCAGTAGTTCTTGGTATGTTGCCTGCATTTTCCTCTGAAGAAAGGCATAGACTACGGTTATGTCGATATCTCCTAGGGGGACACGGATGATATACAACTGCTTGAAAATAGCAGGACACATGGCAAAATTGCCGTCCATGAAACAGGTTGATGCATCGGCAAAGAGTCGGAGGCATTCAGTTGAAGCAAATGCAACGATCCGGTTTTCTGTCTGTGGACCGTTATCATAGAGCAAAAAAGGCTGTGGGTCAGGACCGTCGGTGTTGATTTCATTTGGGCCTCTGGTTGGACAAGGTCCTTTGGATTGTAGACGGTGGTAACGCGCCTTGGACAGCTCGGGGCAGATGGTGGATAGTATCCGAATATATTTGTTTCGGTGCCTCCCGCGTAGTTGAAGCCCTCTCCTTCATTTTCCGTCGGTTAGTTGCACTTCATCTCCCTTTAGCGCAAACAGGACCCCGTCCTCTTTGAATTCAAATAGAGAAGATGGAAATCGCCCATCAAGCCGAGCGCATGCAAGACGCATCGATATATACAGGGTGGCCCAAAAAAAACGTAACGGGGCACTTCCCAAAATAAAGTAGCACATGTATTATGTCCATCGGATAGAGTGTCTTTTCAAATGAACAACGATACCAAGAACAGTCAATTTGGTAGTGTAGTTTTTGTTTTAGGGCCCTGTGAGTGACACCATGTCAGGTTCTCTTTTTTGTCAATTTGTATTGAGCCAGCGCTTGAATTGCACGAACCGCCGTTCATATCGTTGAGCATCGCGCACTATTATTAGTGTGCACTCAGTCGTGTGCCGAGAGAATGGGCCTGGTCGCTGAATGGTATTACGGGCAAGGAGTGCGGTTAAACTGGCATTGACTAGGTCGTAATCGACATAAATCGGCACCTGACATGGTCTCACTCACTGCGTCCTTAAACAAAAACGACCTGACCAAAATTACTGTTCTTGGCATCGTTTTTCATTGGAAAGGACACCCTATCCGATGAACATAAACATTGTGGTATTATATTTTGGGAAGTGCCCCGTTCCGTTTTTTTTGGGCCACCCTGTATAATTAAGCTCATTCAGGGTTTTTCCCCAGGACTCGTTCAAGTTTCTTATGGTGGCATGGTTCACAACTACTCTGTCATTGAGTGTGTTGGAAATGTTATCTATAATTCGGGACCTAAAGAATTTGAAATCTTCATGATAATCGGCATATGTCTCTGCAAGATAGCAGATGTATTTAGCTTTTTTAGCCTCTGTGATGAACCAGATTTGTGATTAACATTTACTAGCTTACATGTACATGTACTTTCTGCCCAACAAGCATCCATTACTAATACATGAATCAAATTATTAACGTCTTTTGCAAAGTTAAGGTAAGCAATGATGATTAAATCATTGAACCAGCTATCATCTGTAAGTACTGTACATGTATCAGTAAAGAGGGTAATTTTCAATGATTTTCTGGTAGAGTTTCTCTTTGATCGGTGTAACCCTCCCATCTACTAGCAACGCATCACAGATGTGCTTCCTTGTTTCAAGTTCCATTGCCCTGAAAAACTTGTAACGCACGTCATGGATAGTGAATAAACCTCCTCGGTTCTGTAATGTAATCCAGACACATGCGGACCAGCAGAAATACGAGCAAGTCTTGCAATTGCAGCTTCGTATTAGAGAAGAACGAGTTCTTGAGACCAGTGATTCTGACGTCGGCATGTTTCTTGGCTGCTTTTCCTCGACACCGCCAAAAAAATTACGTCGCCCTATTTTGGAGGCGAAACGCCTCTCCGCATTGCGGACATGCTCCTTGTTTTCCTATTAAGTTGTTGTTCAGGAGCCATGTCCTTATGTCATCATCGGAGGATAGGAGCAAGGAATAATAGGTGTATGGGTTGCGTAGTTCTTCAAATTCTTGGTATGTTGCCTGCATTTTCCTCTGAAGAAAGGCATAGTCTACGGTTATGTCGATATCTCCTAGGGCGACACGGATGATATACAACTGCTTGAAAATAGCAGGACACATTGCAAAATTGCCGTCCATGAAACGGGTTGATGCATCGGCAAAGAGTCGGAGGCATTCAGTTGAAGCAAATGCAACGATCCGGTTTTCTGTCTGTGGACCGTTATCATAGAGCAAAAAAGGCTGTGGGTCAGGACCGTCAGTGTGGATTTAATTTGGGTCGAGCAACCGGAAAAGCAGTGGCCAAAAGACAAAACTATCCCGTATTACAAATGAATCTACACTTTGCGAACACCAGCATTCCTATTCGTCGATCCACGTGGCGCGCAAGAAACTTGAACTCCTCGTGCAGTCCACTTCGCCGCAGGTTCAGTGCGGATCCGCTGACTGCCTTCTTGACGTCCTGATAATCGGGCCCCGTACGAATGTAGTGGACTTCCACCTTCGACAACCTCCACCTTCACGCGATGTCTGGCAAATATCAGATCCTTCCAGTGCACATCCTTAATGAGGTTCATCGCTCTGCCGAACACAATCCACTCCTTCCTTGTGCCTTCTTCGTCACTCAGTCTGTGGGTAATTGGTGGGCGATCTTCACCTGGAAGTGTCGATGGCAGGTATACGCTTGTAAGATTTCTGGTACATGGGGCCCACAAATGTTCGACTGGGTTGAGAGCCGAATCTCTGGGAGCGTACGAGGTGACAATCATCGCGTCTAGCTTCTGGTCCTTTAAAAAACGTCCGTAAAAGAAACTCGTTGGTCCCATGGTTAGTGTTGAAGTCTGGTCCGCCATCTGCGAGCAGGAACAGCGCTGGTGTGTGGGGCTTCTCCTGCAAAATGCTCCCGATGTCATTCAGATGGGTCGCGACATTGTTCGGTGACTGCGAACATCGCAGAAACACTGTAGAGGGTCCCTTCTCTGGCAATCTGTAATTAAGAATGAAAGACAATAGTTATTGTGACACTTTATATTTATTGTTTGAAACTTTAGGTGACTGGATATTTCATTTTACAAAATTTCTTCAGAAACAGCTGAATATCATGAAATAATATCCCTTGTGGTCCCAGCCAGGCCCTCAATCCCTTTTTGCACAGCAAAAGGGGGACAGTTTCTTAAGTGGCCTTGCCTCCTCTACACTTGTAAAAACAAGGAAACGGGGAAATGAATCGGTAGTTGTACATTGTGGGTCTGGGTCATCGGAATCATTCCATGGTCGTTTGTTTGTCAGTTTTCTCTGTTTAGATTTTTCACTAAAAATTCTAAATCCAATAACCTTGTAGAATGTGGGAATGTACTGTAGTTACGCTCTTTTTTGGGCTGGGCAGATCCTCGGTGACGCATGACTGGGTTCGGAATGGTGTGCGCTGCAATGAATGCATCTTGTCGCTCTTTATTGGAATCCCCGTAGAGAGCGTGAAAGATGTCATCAATGTCCCCCTCAAGGATTTCTGCTTTGCTTTATTCTTTTACATATATATATATATTATAGCTAAATCATATGCTTCGCAAGCATAATCAATGACTGAGAGATTTTGAGAATGATTCATTTATCATTAACTCCTTTATATCTCTGCACCATTTGACATGGGCTAAACTTTTGCCTACATTTATCTTTTCCTTGAAGTGTTTAAGCACTTCCTTCCAAGTGTGTTATCCATGCCAGTAGCTCATCAATAATATGTACGTGTTCACATTCCTTTTGAGCGTTGAATAAAGTCGCTTGTGATATTGAAAGCCTTTCGTCCCTCCTCTGCTTCATGTCAGAGCACACATACGATAGGTCCATCCTTCTTCGGATATGCAAAAGTTTCATTGAAAATGACGATCTTTCTTCAGAAAAAAAATGCTCCTTTGTCAGGATTTTTGGCATCGTTATTGCTTTCTGAAGGGTTCATCAGGAGCTACACACGATACTGATGCGCGATCTGATGCCACACATGGTAAAATGCTGCACCGCTGCATCCACATGAACTCCCGGAGGTATTCTCTGATCATGGTGGGGTTTGTTGGTCCTTGGGACGCCTTGAACTTGGCCTTTGCACAGACCCACATTGCCTCTACTCGGTTCGTGCAGACTCCCGTCACCGGATCTTCATAATGCACAGTGTGGTTGACGGTGCAATAATGCATGGAGGCAAGTTCCCCAGATGTGCATACAGTTGGTGAATAATTATTATTTTTTATATTTGGACATATGTTGTGTTGCCTCGGTGACGAAGCAAATCGTGAGAGCCACCTCCTCGTGTCCTCTGCATTCACTCTCTATCGACACGGTGACGGGTAGGTCGGACAAAAGATCCGAAGATTGTAGCTTTGTTGTTTGCATGACTTTCACTTCCTTGATAGTCTTTTCTTCCACATCCTCCACCAGGAGGATGTATGGTGCAATGAGTTGTTCATCTGTAACTCTGATCACTTCCCCAATGAAATTGGATGTCGTCGGTTTACTCTCAATTTTCATAGACCCGGTAGATTGACGTGGAGCCATCACCGACTCGGACTCGTCGGACTCGTTTGCCCTTGGGCGTCGTGTGTATTTCTCCCACCTCCTGCACCATGCCCTGGATGGAGATGCGTCTCTTCAGGCCTGCGTGTGGGACCTCCGAAATCGCAATAATTTCGGGCCTGAGGTATTCATCGATCTTGGCTTCTGGCCTCGCAAAGGTTGCTCCAACGTAAAAGAACTTCGCCTTTTCGCGAAATGTATTGAAATGAATAAAAATTGAAATTGAGTGTCTAAAAACTAATGGTATTAAGGAGAAATAAAAACTAGGGAGAATGTACTGTATTTGAACCCCTTACGTGAGATGAATGATTCCTACCTGCTCCTGCAGCATGCTTGTCTTTAGGTGCACCACGTGGGAGAGGGATGGGACCGGCAGGTTCAGACTGTGAACATGGTGGAGATTCTGCAGCTGCTCCTGCAGCATGCTTGTCTTCAGGTGCAACACGTGGGAGAGGGATGGGACCGGCAGGTTCAGACTGTGAACATGGTGAAGTTTCTGCAGCTGTTGTAGGCCTTCTTGCAGGAGCTGAAATAATTCAATGTGTGATATTTTTTTAAGTATGTGTATTGTGTAAATCAAAAGAGCTCCCCCCCCCCCCCCAAATGTCAAAACCTGAAAAAGTCAACATTTTCAAATACACTCTTTTGCCATGCGACGGCCGCCTTAGGGTTCGTCAGGAGCTACACACGATACTGATGCCGCACATGGTAAAATGACGCGTTGCCGAACCGCTGCATCCACATGAACTCCTGGAGGTATTCTCTGATCATGGTGGAGTTTGTTGGTCCTTTGGACGCCTTGAAATTTGCCTTTGCACAGGCCCACATTGCCTCTACTCGGTTTGTGCAGACTCCCGTCACCGAATCTACAAAATGCACTGTGCGGTTGACGGTGCCATGGACATAAACCGCACCTAGCAAGTTGCCCAGATGCGCGTACGCACCCCACATGTCGGTCCACATGATTGAGCCCGGAGCTACCCAATGCTCGATAATGGGAAGTAGTGTGGCTGCATCCCGGCGTTGAACCTCCACCAAGAAGCCTATCCCTCGTTCTTGCTCGTATCCGCCGAGCACCCATCTCTGCTGCCTCACGCGTCCAACGTTGTTTTTCCGACGAGAAAACAGCGACTCGTCGATCTCAACGACCATGCCTGGGCCACTGATCTGTTGGTGGTTGTTTGCGAAGTACGTGACGCATACTTCACATGAATAATGCTTCAGTTAATTACAGAAAATTCAAATGACAGGTTTAACCATTAATCAAATCAAGCTCAACAATAACTGGCTTTGAATAATGCATAGAATCTTACTGAAAGTTCATATAACCAGTACTCCACTTTGGCTGTCCATTCTGACTGGATCCGTTCCTGCTCTTTGATGATGTAATCTACTCTCTTGACAGCTGCCTTATATGTCTGCGAAATACCCAGTCCATGCATAGAGGAGATGGCCTGCATGAAATTAATTTAAGCAATAAACATACAATTCAATATTAAGTGCAGATGGTACAGTTGTAGTCAAGACTTGAACAGATCAGTCGTCTTTAAATAAACAGTGGCGTAACGAAATAATTTTCATTACTGCCTCACGCGTCCAACGTTGTTCTTCCTGCGTGAAATCAACGACTCGTCGATCTCGACGACCACGCCTGGTCCACCGATCTGTCGGTGGTTGTTTGCGAAGTACGTGACGCATACGTCTCTGAACAACTGTTTCCAGCTTACAACTGTACTGGACGATATGCACATGGCATCCATGAAGCCACGCTACGAGGTTCCCTGTGCACCCCCAACGCTGCAATCTTCAAGTACCGTGCACGATTCTCTTTTGTTTGGGGGAAATTGTTTGATAACGTGTCATGTCAGCCAGATGTCGATTGATTTGTACAAGAAAACAAAATTAATTTCTACAAATGGGACATAACCAAAAACTTGTTCGTATAATCTGTATTCATGATATACTTTACGGGCTACAGGAAGGTTTCCTATCATGATTAGTGCAATTGGTACTGGTTTGGGTGGCCGTGGCTTACTTCTCATAACTTTACTTTTGTCAGGACTCGGGAGGGGGAGGGGGAAGAAACTTAATATCCATGATGATCCGTAGTTTGATTTGTGACCAGGAAGAGACCGACAAAAGTTTGCAAGCTGTATTTATACAAGTTTACAAGCCCCGAATATGCTAATGAGATTGTATCAATGAAACTAAACAAATATGAATGAGCTATCTGCGTTTGCGTTTAATTTTACATGTGTAAATAACATTTCTGGTCAGCAAAAATGTATACAAATAATATTTTGGTGGCTCAATCAGGCAAGTAGATTTCAACCTGACATTGACAGTGTAATACCGTGTAACGCAGTTACATTATAAATAAAAGCCACTACAAAAAGTTAAGTGTTCCAGTTCATCTAAGTTCTCCTCTGATCAATATCGGTACTGAACTTTGTCCTAAGAATCCTCAGAGGATGAAGAATCGCCATCATCGGCATTCTGCTCTGGGGCTGGACAAACGATGTCTTGCGTAGATGCTGTGCAGAACTCACGGATGTGCTTGTAGAGATAGGCAGTTCCTTCGGGGGGAGCTGGTTTGGTCTGCGGAGAAGCTGAATCGTCTTCTCTTCATCGTTAGGCTTCACCTTCACGAACGCTACTCCAGGGTGGTCACGGTGGAACCTATATAGTAAAAACAAGAAGAATAAAAAAAATGTACATTCATATCAAAATTGTCATCGATAAACCTTACTTCATTTAATTAATCTTCGGAGGCCTCCCATTTGTGCACTCCTGTCACTTTTAAGTTGGAATCGCTGTGGTTATGCCTCCATCAGTCATTTGAGCTCGCAACTGTAAAATATAGAGTGGGTCAAATTGTCCCATACACGATGGTTTACATTTACATCTGTCAAAGTTCTTGATCAGTGCGAGCTCTTCTTTGTTTTCCAACGAAACACCAGTCTTTATCTAGGTCACCCGTAACCCCTGCTGCGGACACATCACCTTGGAGTCCCATTAGTTCGGCTGCTGGATTAGGAACAACAACATGAAATTGAACATCATTGACATCTTCGTCGATGTCCATTGGTTCGGCATCCGATTCCTCACTGCTGGAAGATACACATTCATCAATCTCGTTGTCATTAAATGGCAGTAGCATTTAGTCGTTGTGTGTTGAACCGAAATATTCCATGAGAAGACCCGCGAGATTGGTCAGCACTGACACATGGTGGTTTATAAATCAAAATCCAATAACTTCCAAGTTTTCATATATTTACAAAGTTTGACACCTCCCAATGTCACATCCTCGGTTAATTGCATAGGAATGAAATAAATTTGCCCACTAGCTGTTAAACCAAATAGCAATAGTGTCATGAAAAGAAGTTCTTCTCCTCAGCAACAAGAAATATAAGGGCTGTTACCTAGTGAACAAAAAAAACACACACCAACATGCCACACTGGGAATGAACCTGGGAAATAGATTCTTTAATTTAACAAAACAAGCACTAAACACAATGCCATGTGCTGGCTAAAACTGGGGGAGTGATCTAATCTGCTGATTGATCACTGCAACTGTAACAACGTTAACGTTAACTGAATGGTAGCCAGTGCAGTCCCCTAAGCAAAGGTGATGTGTGTCCCTCGACGACACTTGGCAACAGATCGAAAAGCTGCCACCAATGGTTGAACACCGCTGGTCGGAGGATATCGTGATCCTCCATGATCCGGTCGTTGACGAGCGCCTCGACTGCGTCCCTCTGCCGGATGACTGCCTGCAGCATGTGAAAGGTGGAATTCCACCTTGTTTCAACATCCCTCGCGAGGTTGATGTGATTCTGATCTGGATAGTGGCGGTTTAGCAGCTGTTCAAAGGGGCGCTTGGACTGGCTGCGAGTTGTTGACCTTACTGACGACTTTCCGTAGGACAGTGATGGCGTTGGAAACAGCGTGCTGGGTGAAGATGCACTTCTTCACCACAAGGTTGAGTATAGGTGCGCGAAACGGATCACTGATTACTGTGACAAATGTATGGCTGACCATCAGTATTCGGTGATAAAATATGAACTCGATATTGTTTTTTTCCACTAAGAAAATAGTGTTCCTTTTCATTCAAACTTTCACAAATCTTTCAATTGTATTTTACAATGATATTGATATAGGATTAAAGTCTCAAATGTCATTTTGTGCAATATCTGACACTTTACAGGTATCACTTTAAACCAAGTTTCAAATGTCTGATTTAATTTCCTTTTTTTAATCCTTATGTTCAATGGATACCAATAATGAATAGTGGAAATCAAATTTAAACCAAGTTTAGTTTGAAATGTCTTGATAACTATGCTTGTAATAGCACCTATTCCAAGTGAGCCAATGAATCACGTTTATTTTTCCTCAAAGTAAATTGCAAATTGGAAGTAAAGAAACATGGATAAAACACTTTAATATTTAACATATTCCCCTATCTTGGAACAGTTTAGCATGAGCAATCTTTCCATCCATTAGTACAGGGTAGGTAGGGAAAAGCTATTTCCTCGGCCCTTACCACCAGTGGCGTAGCAACGGGGGGGGGGGGGGGGGGGGGGCATTGTAATTTAGTTTCGATTTAACTCTAGTGAACAAAAACAAACAAAAAACACCAACATGCCACACTGGGAATGAACCTGGGAAATAGATTCTTTAATTTAACAAAACAAGCACTAAACACAATGCCATATGCTGGCTAAAACTGGGGGAGTGATCAAATCAGCTGATTGATCACTGCAACATTTACAAAATAGCACTATGGTAGACATGACTTGTAACAACGTTAACTGAATGGTAGTCAGTGCAGTTCCCTAAGCAAAGGTGATGTGTACCTCGTTGGGAAGAAATTAAAGCTTCTTGCAGCTTATTTTTCATAGAAGGAAATTGTGTGACTATGGCCACCGCCAAGGTTTTTCAGACAGTCCCTGTAATAAAAACAATACATCAACAGCTCAAAAGATTTAACACAATACTTGCTATGCGCAATTTATATGCATGTGCCATCTGCATACAGAGACACATGACACGGATCAAGACATACAGCCAAGTCATCGATAACGAATATTAAACGGGGGGCCTAAGTTACTCCCTTGAGGAACACTACACTCGACTTCACGCATTGTTTACTGTACCCCATCGACAACAGGATATTGATAACGGTAGAACAGATAATCCTATATCATGTATACTGTATCAAAAGCCTTTTGCAAGTCCAATGTTAATATATACCAATTGAAGTAGCCATTCCAGGGCCAGTACAATGTCAGCCATTTCTCTTCTAAATAAGGATTATGATTTTATAATTTAAGGAATATAATGTCCATTTAGATGGACAGATGATCGCTCCAATTTATGTGTATTATTTCCAACGAGGTTTGTTGTTCATGTAGTTGATTAACATTTTTTACTTATCAATTCTGCCAACTCCGTTGATACAGAGGGTAATGCAAATTACATCTCTGGATGGCTTCTTAAATTATCCTTCATGTCATATTTAGATTGTTGTTTTCTAATTTCAATGCAAATTACATCTCTGGAGAGCTTCTTAAATTATCCTTCATGTCATATTTAGATTGTTGTTTTCTAATTTCAAAGCTCTTTCTCCGAATGATGCTCGCGATGCTCCATAAAAATGGCTTTCCATCCTCCTTGAGTTGTTTGGTTGGAGCATTTGCAAAGTGGTACACTGCATGGTGATCGTGTTTCAGATCATCACTGGAATCGCCAGCAATCTTTTGTATTATTCTTGACGAGTACAGTCTGGAAGCAGTTGAGATAGTCTTCTCCTGGTAAAGATAACTCTTACTCTTGATAAAAATAGATAATTTATTTTATTCTCTCATTTAGAACAAAATGTATTTGTATCGGGAGGAGGAGGATCAAGAAAGCTCAACATACCAAGTTTTCCTTATCTTTGGTCAGCTCTTTGATGCTCTGTATGATGATCGGAGGTGGGTTGTACTCTGGGAACATCAGTGACATGTGTGTATGTTGATCGCTCAGCTCCTGTATTTCAGCCTCTATCTCATTGACTCTCTTTCTCATGCCTGCACTCTGTACCTCTTGTTTGAAGGCCTTTCGAAATTCCTGTTTTTCTTGGTTGGATGTTGCGATTTCTTTGGCAACCTGCATATCTAGTAGGTGGCATGCCTTGTTTAGAGCATTAAAATGCTTCAGAAAGATGCCAAGACTGATATGCAGTCCAGGAGGACACACCTGTAGATGAAATCAACAAGGAAACTGTATTTTTTTTTTTTTTTTTTTTTTTTTTTTTTAAATTTCAGTAGGATAGCTCTTGTCAGTGATCAGAGCACTGTTTTTCACAGAGGCCCTACAACATAATATACAACACAAATATACATAAACAAAACCAATTGAATGTGCTATCAGTTATTAAGCCAAGAAATTTTACAGAATCGACGATACTAATTTTGATAGTAGCAATATGTACATCTATCACATCTACATCAAAACTTGTATTTAAAAACCATACAGTCCGGGTGAACCGGACCGTGAAGATAAGCGTCCGACAGATCTATGGACGCAGCCCACTCTCCCTCCCGAAGGAGAGACCGAATGGAAGCCCAACGTCTCCGTCCTGAAGTGCACGACCGGCACGAACAGGTTGAACCGCTTCAGGTTCAAAATCAAACGAAAGCCTCCGGTGCGCTTCGGGACCAAGAACACTGGGGACAGACAAAGAGAGGGGTCCTGGACCTCCAACACGGTATCCTAAGGACACCAAGGACTTGATCTCCGCTAACATGGCCCCCCACTGCACCGCCAGCTGAGGCAGTAACCATATAATTTGTTTTACTATAATTTACTAAAAGCTTATTTGCCAAAAACCTTTTCCAACTCAATATTCAATACTGGAGTCACGCTGCGTGGATCATTTCCAGCAAGAAAAAGACTTGTGTTGTTTGCAAACAAAATAAAAGAGAATATTTCGCGAGCATAATTAGGCAAGTCAACATACAAACATACAAGGTTGGATCCCTGGGGAACATCGGGAAGTAAAATATCCAAATTATAAGAACTGTACTCAAACTGTACTGTAATATTACTAGGAATGTACTGACATAAAACAGTACGTATGGGGCTATACAGTCAAGCCCACTTCAAAAAAATCCAAGTTTATCAATCTTCTATCATCACATATCACATTCCAGTTCAAACACCATGTCAATACAGACAAATAACGTTTTTGAGCATTCCTTTCTACTTGGCAAAAATTATCAATACAGAAGTTCTTTCACATCTTTCTTGTTGCCTGCTCTATCACGACTTTGTGTGTCTCCTCCCTATGTGGGAGTTCCCATGGATCATAGTTTTCAGCTTCTAGCGATGAGTCAAAGTTTTTTACTGCACGCTAGTACGGGAATTTTTTCCTCAGTATTTCCTCCTCCTCTTCGTCACTTCAATTCTTCAGAGTCGCTTTGCAGCTCATCCAGGTCATCCGCTTCTGGCTCAAGACATAGCAATAGCTGTATTTCTGTGTCCAGTTCTACATGGTTTCGCTGTAAATTGAATGGGAAAAAACATGGGACGGATCAATCAAATTGACCGAAATCGCACCAGCCACACCCTGCCGGTGTAGACGTTGCCTCCGTTGAAGTTAGACCGCCCCATCTCCTCGCGTGTCAAGACGAGCGGCATTAGGCGAACGACAAAGTCTCTCGGTCTCGGTGATCGGTCGAGCGCACGAAGGTACGCTGTCTTGTCCACGTCTACCCCGACTCCCAAGAACCGACGAGGACCCGCCCTCCTTCCATTTCGATGAATTCGGGCTAGGGCTTGTCCCGCGCTGTGCCATACAGGAAGCTGATCTCCTTCATGGCTTTCATCGTGACGTCCATGGGGGCATTCTGTCTGACGAGAGTCTCTAGGAGGTTCATCATGACCTGCTGCTGAGGGCATGATGTCAACGTGGAATGCATAACAATTCCTGACCAGTAACTCCCATCATTCCTAATAGTAGTTGTGTACTAGCCTCGCCTCTATCTTCGTTTGTCCTGGCTGGACAGGTCCTGGAGGGCCTGCCACAGACTACACCCAGCCAGTATGTGGTAGGTGCAGGTAGGCTTGGTGGTGTCCCAGTCAGCGTCCATCACCATTACTGGGAAGAGGGGGAGATGGTGGTGGGGATTGGTGGTAAGCGCCTTCTTGTAGGCATCCACCTTGGCAGCATTCGGTGTGAGCACAGAGTAGCCTATGGGTGCTGCTATCAGGCTGGCCACTGGTACCTCTAATATTCCTCTCATCAGCAACTCTTCATCTTTTTCCTCTACCCTCTGCCTCTTCCTCCTTGGTTTGCTAATCTTCCCGCTAGGCAAGTGCTGGAAGGTTGTACTAAGGTTGTTGACGTCAACAACCAGAAACCTCTCGTCATTCACGCTGCATCTGGTTCACTTATTCCGATGAGCACTCCTTCGTGGGATTCTTCTAATTGTTCAACGATATATTTGGGATTAGTTTAAGAGTAAAAAATAAATTATATTGTATTGCATCGATTCCCATCATTCCTAATAGTAGTTGTTTGCTTGCCTCGTCTCTATCTTCGTTTGTCCTGGCTGGACAGGTCCTGGAGGGCCTGCCACAAACTACACCCAGCCAGTATGTGGTAGGTGCAGGTAGGCTTGGTGGTGTCCCAGTCAGCGTCCATCACCATTACTGGGAAGAGGGGGAGATGGTGGTGGGGATTGGTGGTAAGCGCCTTCTTGTAGTCATCCACCTTGGCAGCATTCGGTGTGAGCACAGAGTAGCCTATGGGTGCTGCTATCAGGCTGCCAACTGGTACCTCTAATATTCCTCTCATCAGCAACTCTTCATCTTTTTCCTCTACCCTCTGCCTCTTCCTCCTTGGTTTGCTAATCTTCCCTCTAGGCAAGTGCTGGAAGGTTGTACTAATGTTGTTGACGTCAACATCCAGAAACGCCTCGTCATTGCAGAGCTGCTCTGTGTCTAATTGGTTCAGGTCCATATTAACAGTTTTCCTGCTTTTAGTGATAAACGTCACTACTGCCTCTGCCTCTTGTAACCTTGTGGACTGATTTTGAAGTGGCAAATGTTGCAGAAACGAAGAGCCTTCACCTGAACTGGCTGCTGTGCTCGGAAGCCCGCGTGGTAGGTTCCCCAGATGTGCGTATGCAGCCCACATGTCGGTCCATATGATTGAGGCTGGATCTACCCAATGCTCGATAATGGGAAGTAGTGTGGCTGCATCCTGGCGTGGAACTTCCACCAAGTAGCCTGGTGTGATTGATATCTTTTGCTGGACTTCGTCGGTAGTGCATCCACCATGTACTACACAGTAGGTCCCACTGTCACACTCACGCAGGCGGTCTATTGCCTTCGGGTCCCACCCCTGGATGTCATTGATGAAAACATCATACAGTTGATCCTTTCCTTTCAGTGAACATTTCGTGCACATAAATCTCCTTCCACCAGAGGTGGCACGTTCCTCAAAAGCCTCGATTAACGATATTGCTATCATTTTGGCCATGATTGTGACAGACCTCTTTTCCATTTTTCTTCTCCATGTCAAAAATCCTCTGGACCTTTGCATAGCAGCGGTTACTGTACAGGGCTATTTGGAATGTTGCCTCCAAGGCACCCATAGCCTGAAAAGTAATTGGAAAGAAATAGAAACTATTATCTTTGCCTGCATCCAATATCCCTTAACACATGTAAAAAGATATGGATTTGACGGTGGGGCAGGCCAGCTGTCTGCATCTCCCTGTTTCCTGCGACCCTTTTCATCCAAGTATTCACAAATATGCAGTAGCACCACATGGGGTAGATCTGTCAATGGGAACTTCTTGGCCTGTCTCAAGATGTTTGTACTTCTGTTTGTGAACTGTGAAATGTTTATACCCTAGTTCGTCAAGACTCTGGTACGTGAGCCAGCGGTCGCTATAGATCTTGGTTCCTTGCCGCACATGCTTTTGAATCAACGGAAGTAGTGTTGTTGATGACCGGTCATCTACCGGGTACAGGATGATTTGATTTGTAGATCTCCACCATACCGAAGATCTAAAGTTGGTTTCCCGCGGTGGAATTTTCATCTATTTCGACCTCCCCTGTGAGTTGTTCATTTCCATTGTACAGTTCGTGCACATACTTACTGCACAGATCTCTGGCATAACTGGCCCAATCGACACTTGTCTTCCTATAGTTAATGCTGAAAGTTAGAGTACAATCGTGCAAGCTGTGGCCAAGCGCCCACTCTCTAAGAAAGATCATCAAGTCCCTCGGCAAGGATCCTCATTGCCGATGGGGCACGGTACGGTGTTGTTGAATCCTCGTTGTTGTGGTTGACTAGCTGCTGTACACTTGCTTGTACTTCTTCTGTAAGCAAGATCGGAACTCATTTCTTGCTTCCCTATGACCATCACAACCTGGAGGCAGGCTGTGGCCATTCTTTCCGATTTCGAAAGCTCCTGGTAGATCTCTTCATTAGAGTTGTCCCTCATGTTCTCATACTGCTGGATGGTCAGGTTCTGCACCTCTTGTGGTCTCCTTCTGTTAAATAGAACCATCTCTGCCAGGGTTACATGCGCGAGTCTCTAGTATTGATCTTTAGTCAGGTTTGGGTAGTGTGCTCCGGCTGCTGCATGTTCTCCTTTTAAGAATAGAATGAGTTTCTGGACGTCTTTGGTGAGGGGGGAGTAGTTTTGGTTTGGTCCAGGAATTTGATTGTCGCTGCTGACGCAGTTACCATTTCTCCTACCCCTACCAGGACCCCCCTTCCTCCCCTCCAACCGCCCCTTCAACATGTAATTTTCCTATGAATACAGAATAACTACCCTCCCCCCCCCCCCCCCACCTCCATCTCCTACCTCGACCTCTCCTCCCACCCCATCATTTTGGCAACTGCGCCGGGATCATTTTGCTTGTGAGAAGGAGGTCTGTCTTTTGTCCCTTCACAGGCCGATGGCGTAAAATCTATGTACCCCATCACATCAGTCAGATTTCAGATGGATGGGGACGCCAAGGATATCTTAAGTTCCCATAGGTCTCGCTTAGAATCTCTATAATGTACGGTCCGCGGCGGTCGCTGGACCTATGCTAGTAGTAGTAGCTCATCCTTGCTACAAAAATTTGCCAACTGCTAGCCAGGGTGGTTATAGCCATTACCTTGTTGGAATAAAGTCTCATCAACAACGGCTTCTTGGTCTAGCTCCATCACACCCATGTCGACTTGAGAAGCTTCTGCTTGGTCTACCTCCCTCACACCCATGTCGACTTGAAGCTTCTGCTTGATCTACCTCCCTCACTCCCATGTCGACCTTAGAAGCTGCAGCTTGGTCTAGCTCCATCACACCCATGTCGACTTCAGAAGCTTCTGCTTGGTCTACCTCCATCACACCCACGTCGACTTCAGAAGCTTCTGCTTGGTCTACCTCCATCACACCCACGTCGACTTCAGAAGCTTCTGCTTGGTCTACCTCCATCACACCCACGTCGACTTCAGAAGCTTCTGCTTGGTCTACCTCCATCACACCCACGTCGGCTTCAGAAGCTTCTGCTTGGTCTACCTCCATCACACCCACGTCGACTTCAGAAGCTTCTGCTTGGTCTACCTCCCTCACACCCATGTCGACTTCAGAAGCTTCTGCTTGATCAGATAGCTCCCTCACTCCATGGTCTTCCTGGGCCTAAATAGAGGGGAAATTATTGTCAGATACCTGCACTGATTTCATGTGTGAAATCCCTACTGCTCTCATTTCTCCGTTTATGGTTTCCTAGAATTTCGCCAGAATCATTTTGCCTGAGAGAAGAAGGTAAAGGATAGACATCCTTTTTGGTCACAGCGTGAAGTTGTTCTCCCGTGAAGGTGACATTTAACATGGACATGTGACAATTAACAGAATCGTATTTGTTTTTTTTCTGTAAAAAATGTCCCCATAAGTTTTCTATTGTTTAAAAAAAATTATTAGAGGTTATATATATATATTATTACATATACACACATTTACACGAGATCAAATCACTTAGTAAAACCATATAATCATTTACCTTCTTTAGGATGAATGGTGGCAGTAGAAAAGTAACGCTCTTTCCAAATCCAGTGGGCAAAACAGCCAGAGTGTGTTTCCCCATTAGTACATTATTAATAACCTCAACCTGTGCATCCTTGAGCTCAAAGCTGAACACCTCCCGTCCCTTTCTAAGTATCTCGTCTGTGTCGGTTGCCATTTCTAGAAACTGTGGAGACTTTTACAAAATGTACGCTTTTATAACAAATTAAGCTACGTTTTCCTCTGTTCAGGCCTACAGCGAGAGCAATTTGATCACATGTTACAAAGTAATAAGATAACAGACAGTGCGTACTTAATTTTGCTGAGGGGGGTTAAAATGCAGATGTTTTAATTGAATTGAACTGTTCGTTTGTCGCATGTTTAGTTTCATTGTTAAGCCCCCATTCCGCTATGATAGCAAGTGCTATGAAAGTATGATTTTTTTTTTTTCAATCGGACATTGGATTATCAAGTTTGCACCTGTGAAGCTTGAAGCGAATTGTACATTTTTGGTCCTGTTTTCAATAATTGGGGAACTCAAATTCCAATCTCCTTGCATATACGGAGCGAGTGTGCCATAGCATGCTACGTATGTAAATCGCCCCATAATAAGAATGAACAGTGCTTGTTGGATAGTGTGACCTAAATTAACGAATTTTCGCATACGGCGAGGGATATGAAATTTCTGCAACGAATTAAAGGAGAATGGGTAGCGGACACAGGATCCATACTATGCTGCATATACCCGCCTGCCATGGCCTCATTTACCTTCACCTGCCAGTATGCCGAGTTTGCATTGAGTTTCGAAAACCACACGTTACCTGCCAGGCATTCCTCAATGCGAGGTAAAGGATAGACATTCTTTTTGGTCACAGCGTTAAGTTGTTCTCCCGTGAAGGTGACATTTAACATGGACATGTGACAATTAACAGAATCGTAGATGTGATCTACCATAGTGGGATGTGCACACTGCTCACTCCATGGGCAACCAATTCCTCAAGTTTTTCTGACACTCGTTTGTTGATGGGCCTCATGAAGCCCGTCGTCATCACTGTCACCATGGTCACTGTCGGTCTCTTGCGGGGCTTCCGAGTCTGAATCAGCCATCACCATCTCTCGCACCAGATCAGGGTCGATGAAGCAACCCCGTTTCTTGCAATGGGGAGGCATAATGATGATATGATATCAAAAACAAATCGCTAAATTACTCGAGAAAATCCAATCTGACTGTTGTAGACGAAGACGCGTATTCGAAAGCCGATAATCTGATGCACGCGATGGTACGAACAATAGCGCGTGTGAGGCACTCAGCACAGCACAATGAGCATAAACAATAACTGCTATTACGAATGCGAGCATGCATGCATAAAGCAGCAAAGCGGTGGCTCGCTCGCGTGAATTAAGCAGCCAATCGATAGCGCGCTCGCGTGTACAAAGCACTATAACGGTAGCGTGCATGCGGCCTTATGGCAGGATAGGAGTTAATGATGAATAATATGTAGGAGACTTATCCTATTGTTATAAATAAAATACAAGGCGAGAGCCGTAATGCCCACTTGGGCACATTCAGGCGCCAAACCATCAAACAGAGAGGTAAACTTTTGCATATTGAAAACAAAATATAAATTATGCATAGGAGACTTATCCTACTGTTATAAATAAAATAAAAGTCAAGAGCCGTAATGCCCACTTGTGCACATTCAGGCGCCAAACCAACAAACATAGAGGTAAACCCCAGAATGTCATGCGTCCATCACCATTACTGGGAAGAGGGGGAGATGATGGTGGTGGGGATTGGTGGTATGCGCCTTCTTGTAGGCATCCACATTGGCAGCATTCGGTGTGAGCACAGAGTAGCCTATGGGCGCTGCTATCGGGCTGGCCACTGGTACCTCTAATACTCCTCTCATCAGGGTAGAGGTAGTTCCCCAGCGTTGCATCTATTGTTGGCTCCTTCTTCCTGCAAAGCACTAGCAATTTGGCAGCTATCCACATCTTTTCTCTGGCAATGTACCCTTTCCTTGTGGTGTTGCTTTGATTCATTGCACGCTGTCCTATTCAAATGATGAATGGATCGTTCTTAACAACTAGTGCAACTTTCATCCTGTTGCATTGTCTCAAGTACTTCTCTCATGATCTCTGTCAATAATCCATCGACATCGTCCGTCGTCTCGATGAGCTCATAGTACTAGAGTGATACGTGTTTAAAATTGTTTTAATGATACCGATCTAATATGTTACGTATTGCTTCATCATCAAGTCTGGAGGGAGGGTTCCTGCAGTGTTTTCTTCCCATTCTCATTGGTGTAATAACATTAAAATATTCCCGTGCACGGTTTTGAAAGTGGGGGGGGGGGGGGGGGGGGGGGGGGCTGACCTCATTTGGGCTGTTTGTTATTTTAATGATTATTTTCTGCTTATGTATTTCTTTGTTTTAAGCCAAAACAATTTTTTTGGGGGGGGGGGGGGCTGCAGCCCCCCCCCCCCCCCCCCCCCCCGGTTCTGCGGCCCCTGAAACATACCCCCCCAGATAATCATTTATTAGACCCTTGAGCAGTGAAAACGATGTAAAAAAAGAAAGAGCCCAGGTCTGTGAGCCCCAAAATAGCCCTCGTGAATAATTTCACGCGGGCGTTTTTCTCCCTCAAATTTTCAGACCCCCGCAGTGGGTACAGATTTCTGAATTTCAAATTTTGGCAGGTATGGTGTACTGTCAAAATGATTCGATTACATGGTTATTTCAGGAGAATAGTAAAATCGTAGGCCATGTCTGAATGTCACATTTACGACAGATTTAGTGCTGAAGGTTGTGACTAATTTCACTTCAGCGTAATTATTGTTGTGAAAGAATTTTACGGAATTGGGAGAAACCCCATATCCAACCCTCCTCCTTTCTCATCTGGGACTTGGGACCCAGCAATGGCGGAGTTACCTTCTTTCTTTATCGTGGGATGTTTTGTGGTCGAGTTTGTGGTTGGAGGTATTGGAGGTATTGTTGCATGGAGGTATCGCTTTACATATGAGATATGGCATAGTCTCTGTCCATAACTAGACAATATTTTGTCAATGCCAGCTTCATGCCCTCTGGCTTATTGATCTGGTCCCCAGTGTAGCCATTTTTCGATGTGGCGAGAGCTAATCTGTGACCAGGTCGCTAGATGAAGAGGTCATCATCGTGGTACTCTTTGAGAAACTTCTCCACATCTGGTCTGTATGCCTTTTGATAGATAATAATAATAATGATTATTATTATAATGCCCCTTTTCTGATTTATCTGTCGATTAAAAACTTGCAATTTCATTAATGTTAATTTGTTTTTGTTTACATTATGCCACTGGTTAAATATTGATCTCGGAATTATATCAATATCTTCACAAATGATTACAATACTGAGAATTACCCTTGAACTGATGGTTCATCATTTCAGTGAACATGTCCATGGAAAGGTTCTTGCCTGGCTGGCCTTCTAGATTTACCGTCCGGTTGTGAGTTGCGTCGAACGCGATGCGTGGACCGTAGATTCCTGCAGCAGCTGTATTATGTGGAGAAGAATGATTGTAGCAACTGACACATTTCAATATAATTTTTAAAAAATCATTACTATCACCATTCTCATCATCATATACATTTGGTCAGCATTTCATCTCCCTCATGCATGGAGCCACTTTCCCGTCCACGACCTGGCGCAGCATTTCCAATCTCTCTTTATCCACCTTCGGGCTGTGAGGGGTAGCTGCTCCCTGTGCTCTATCCTCGTGTGAACTCCTTTAGTCCTGTATTCATTCTCGGAGAAGTCGTAATACAGGACTGGGCGTAGCTTCACTGTATTGGATGAGTGGCATATGTTACAGGAACGAAGGGCCTTCACCCTCGAAGCTGTTAGTAGTGCAGATTTGCAGGCAAGACAACGCTCCCCACCTTCCCCCACCCTAAGATGGTGAGCAAGTGCTCCTTCACCACCTACACCCTGCCGGTGTAGACGTTGCCTCCGTTGAAGTTAGACCTCCCCATCTCCTCGCGTGTCAAGACGAGCGGCATGAGTCGAACGACAAAGTCTCTCGGATTCTGATGACCGGTCGAGCTAACGAAGGTACGCTGTCTTGTCCACTGCTACCCCGACTCCACTCGAACCGATGAGGACCCGCCCTCCTTCCATTTCGATGAATTTGCGCTCGTGCTTGTCCGGCGCTGTGCCCTTCAGGATGGCGATCTCCTTCTTCATGGCTTCCATCTTGAAAACAGCAACTCGTCGATCTCAAATTTAGGTAAATTATTATGACCAAGAAGAATACATACCTTTTTCTGTTCGAATAAGCTTGTAGTCCTCTTCACATCCCCTCCATGATGGAAATAAGGGTAGCGCCGTTTCCAGGTTGGCTGGCCCCTCCAGCGTGTAGTAACGCTGCATGAGTTGGAGGAGCGAGGAGAACGGGTCCTTCTTTTCCACCGACACTCGATTTCTCCAAATGACTTCTGCCAGGTGAGATTCAAAGTTCTTTTGTGATGTTCCATTCATTTTTTTGAAGTGCCCCTTTGCGTGCTTCCAGGCACCTTCAATCGTGTTTGTGTGTATCTTCCCCCGTCTGCACATTCCTGTACTTCTTCACAAAAGTATACTTATGCAGGACAGTATAATGTTGGTATCGTTCAAAGTCTGGTATGCCTGCCAGCCGTCACTAAAAATCTTCATACCTGGCTACACGTGCTTGTGGATCAGGGGTAGTAGAGTAGCTGATGTGCGGTCATCGACCGGGTACAAGATGATGCGATTGGTTGCTCGCTCGACCATACCAAAGATCCATACGGGTCGCCCTGTGGGTTTCCCACGGTGGAACTTCTGTGTTTTGCTAAACAAACTTTCATCGATTTCCATCTCGCCTGTGAATTGTTCATCTCCTTGGTACATATCGTACACATACTTGCAGCAAAGATCTCTCGCGTAACTTGCCCAATCTACGCTAGTCTTTCGGTAGTTCAGACCGGAAGTTATTGCGCAGTCATAGAGGCTGTGGCCTAGCGACCACTCTCGCAGAAATACCAGCAAGTCTCGCAATTGCAGCTTCGTATTAGAGAAGAATGAGTTCTTGAGACCAGTTATTCGGACGTCGGCATGTTTCTTGTCCGATTTACCACGACACCGCCCCAAAAAATGACGTCGCCCTATTTTGGAGGCGAAATGCCTCTCCGCATTGCAGACACGCTCCTTGTCTTCCTATTAAGTTGTCGTTCAGGAGCCATGTCCTTATGTCATCATCGGAGGATAGGAGCAGGGAATAAGATGTGATGAACGTCACTACTGCCTCTGCCTCTTGTAACCTTGTGGACTGATTCTGCAGTGGCAAATGTTGCAGAAACGAAGAGCCTTCACCTGAAATTTGCCAGTCTCTTTGAAAGCCTTGTAGCGACCCATACTCGCTCTCTTCTCGCTTGACCCCGACCTTCATTTACTGAACCGGTCGTATCCAGATTTTTGCCTTTACACTTTCACCGGTATTTTTCCACCATGCAGTTCATTAACATTCATGTATTCACACCACGTGAGTTCACGCTATCCAATCACGCACAGCGATTTCGCCAGCCGCGCATTTCGATCCGCACATGTTTTTCTTCCCGAGATCTTCACTCCGATCACCATCTCTCGTTGAGTCAACATCAACTCTAGTTTTCTCTCTCCGCCGTCGAGACCCTTCTGTGGCATGAATCTCCATCATGTCACAGCACCTTTCACGCCGCCCCTAGCGGACTGGATAGTTTCTAGTGGTACGTTATAATCACCGCCGTCTTGTGCCACTGATTCACCACTGGGAGCTTCCACGTCACGATACGCACCGGGCAGTTCTGGCGTACTCACCTCACAGCTCGACTCACCGTAGCTGGTCTGCTCATGCATCTTCTTAGTCGGCCTACGACAATGGACGATTCACTGTTCCTTCGGCACCGACTCTGATTCCTGTATTCACCTTTCCTTGGCATCGACCCGTAGAGCGACTCACCGTCTCCGCGTCAACCGCCGCATCATCTACTTCTCTTCTCGTCTCGACCGCGACCCACGAGCGTCAACATCTTCATCAGCGTCGTCATCGCGCACTTCGCGGTTCTTCAACCACGTCATCGAAGTCGCGTTTCCGCTTTCCAAGTCTCCGCATCATCATCGCGTGCAGCCCCTTCCTTCGTACATCCAACTCTCTCACACTTTTCGGACTCTAGCCAACATTCACTGTAAGCAATTATTTACCTGCATTTACTTATTGTCATGCATATTTCATTATCAGCTTTAGCCATTGTTACTACGTGCAATACTTTATTCATTCATATTCTCATCCCGTTGCAACGGCACACATGTATTTATTTATAACCCATTAAACATACGAAAAGGGAACCTTATTCTCTTGTGTTTTCTTGTCTACCTCGCTTCCTCGTAACTAAAATAAAATGGTGATATGTTGTGTGAACACGCATTACTAAACCATACACACACCCACACATACTTATCTCACATTGGTGACCCGACTTTACTTGGAAGCTTGGTTTTACGATATTTAATGTTCCCTGCTTTTTGGACTTGCCTCATTTCAGAACCATTCCTCTCAATTATGTATCGAATGTTTTTATGCTCTTGCATTTATACACGTATTTTCGATACATTCTTATACCATGTCATGTTTTTTTTATTATAGCGACTGCACTGCTATTTACATTACCATGCTTGTTATATTGCATTCTTTCATGCCCGATTTATAACATGCCATGATTGTAACCTTTTCTGGTCCGCTATACATATTCATGTACTAGGTAACAGCGGCGGCCTCCCGCTTTATAAATAGTGCCACCTTAGATTGTTTTATTGTAACACCGGCGGCCTCCCGCTTTATAAATAGTGCCACCATTTTCCTGTATATTTGTCGATATTTATATCGTTCCTCATCTGTTCTTCGGCTTCGTCTCTGGTGGGGGAGTACTGTAGCGACCCATACTCGCTCTCTTCTCGCTTGACCCCGACCTTCATTTACTGAACCGGTCGTATCCAGATTTTTGCCTTTACACTTTCACCGGTATTTTTCCACCATGCAGTTCATTAACATTCATGTATTCACACCACGTGAGTTCACGCTATCCAATCACGCACAGCGATTTCGCCAGCCGCGCATTTCGATCCGCACATGTTTTTCTTCCCGAGATCTTCACTCCGATCACCATCTCTCGTTGAGTCAACATCAACTCTAGTTTTCTCTCTCCGCCGTCGAGACCCTTCTGTGGCATGAATCTCCATCATGTCACAGCACCTTTCACGCCGCCCCTAGCGGACTGGATAGTTTCTAGTGGTACGTTATAATCACCGCCGTCTTGTGCCACTGATTCACCACTGGGAGCTTCCACGTCACGATACGCACCGGGCAGTTCTGGCGTACTCACCTCACAGCTCGACTCACCGTAGCTGGTCTGCTCATGCATCTTCTTAGTCGGCCTACGACAATGGACGATTCACTGTTCCTTCGGCACCGACTCTGATTCCTGTATTCACCTTTCCTTGGCATCGACCCGTAGAGCGACTCACCGTCTCCGCGTCAACCGCCGCATCATCTACTTCTCTTCTCGTCTCGACCGCGACCCACGAGCGTCAACATCTTCATCAGCGTCGTCATCGCGCACTTCGCGGTTCTTCAACCACGTCATCGAAGTCGCGTTTCCGCTTTCCAAGTCTCCGCATCATCATCGCGTGCAGCCCCTTCCTTCGTACATCCAACTCTCTCACACTTTTCGGACTCTAGCCAACATTCACTGTAAGCAATTATTTACCTGCATTTACTTATTGTCATGCATATTTCATTATCAGCTTTAGCCATTGTTACTACGTGCAATACTTTATTCATTCATATTCTCATCCCGTTGCAACGGCACACATGTATTTATTTATAACCCATTAAACATACGAAAAGGGAACCTTATTCTCTTGTGTTTTCTTGTCTACCTCGCTTCCTCGTAACTAAAATAAAATGGTGATATGTTGTGTGAACACGCATTACTAAACCATACACACACCCACACATACTTATCTCACATTGGTGACCCGACTTTACTTGGAAGCTTGGTTTTACGATATTTAATGTTCCCTGCTTTTTGGACTTGCCTCATTTCAGAACCATTCCTCTCAATTATGTATCGAATGTTTTTATGCTCTTGCATTTATACACGTATTTTCGATACATTCTTATACCATGTCATGTTTTTTTTATTATAGCGACTGCACTGCTATTTACATTACCATGCTTGTTATATTGCATTCTTTCATGCCCGATTTATAACATGCCATGATTGTAACCTTTTCTGGTCCGCTATACATATTCATGTACTAGGTAACAGCGGCGGCCTCCCGCTTTATAAATAGTGCCACCTTAGATTGTTTTATTGTAACACCGGCGGCCTCCCGCTTTATAAATAGTGCCACCATTTTCCTGTATATTTGTCGATATTTATATCGTTCCTCATCTGTTCTTCGGCTTCGTCTCTGGTGGGGGAGTACTGTAGCGACCCATACTCGCTCTCTTCTCGCTTGACCCCGACCTTCATTTACTGAACCGGTCGTATCCAGATTTTTGCCTTTACACTTTCACCGGTATTTTTCCACCATGCAGTTCATTAACATTCATGTATTCACACCACGTGAGTTCACGCTATCCAATCACGCACAGCGATTTCGCCAGCCGCGCATTTCGATCCGCACATGTTTTTCTTCCCGAGATCTTCACTCCGATCACCATCTCTCGTTGAGTCAACATCAACTCTAGTTTTCTCTCTCCGCCGTCGAGACCCTTCTGTGGCATGAATCTCCATCATGTCACAGCACCTTTCACGCCGCCCCTAGAGACTGGATAGTTTCTAGTGGTACGTTATAATCACCGCCGTCTTGTGCCACTGATTCACCACTGGGAGCTTCCACGTCACGATACGCACCGGGCAGTTCTGGCGTACTCACCTCACAGCTCGACTCACCGTAGCTGGTCTGCTCATGCATCTTCTTAGTCGGCCTACGACAATGGACGATTCACTGTTCCTTCGGCACCGACTCTGATTCCTGTATTCACCTTTCCTTGGCATCGACCCGTAGAGCGACTCACCGTCTCCGCGTCAACCGCCGCATCATCTACTTCTCTTCTCGTCTCGACCGCGACCCACGAGCGTCAACATCTTCATCAGCGTCGTCATCGCGCACTTCGCGGTTCTTCAACCACGTCATCGAAGTCGCGTTTCCGCTTTCCAAGTCTCCGCATCATCATCGCGTGCAGCCCCTTCCTTCGTACATCCAACTCTCTCACACTTTTCGGACTCTAGCCAACATTCACTGTAAGCAATTATTTACCTGCATTTACTTATTGTCATGCATATTTCATTATCAGCTTTAGCCATTGTTACTACGTGCAATACTTTATTCATTCATATTCTCATCCCGTTGCAACGGCACACATGTATTTATTTATAACCCATTAAACATACGAAAAGGGAACCTTATTCTCTTGTGTTTTCTTGTCTACCTCGCTTCCTCGTAACTAAAATAAAATGGTGATATGTTGTGTGAACACGCATTACAATTCCATACGCAATTTACTCCCCCACACATACGTTTTACCCACAGCCTCTTTGATTTCGGCATTGGAGGTTCCCTGTGCACCCCCTATTTACACACATTTTTCACACGAGGAAGTTGTCCACTTATTTGTTCAGAATCTGGAATGCTGCTTTCCTGCACTTCACGGTGACGGAGTTGCGCAGATGAAGATGTAGTTGTATTGACTTGCATGTAAAGTGCCTTTACGCATGCAGTCAATTTTGCGGTGGACCCTTCTTCGAACTGTGCCTCTGCGGCTTTCCCCCACATTTGCACCATGATTGAAGTGCCCTCTTGTTCCAGGGTAATTTTTCTCCTTTTCCAGGAACTCGTGGTTTCTAGTTTTCCGAGCCAAACAATTGCAGCTTAGTGTTCGCGAAGAATGAGTTCTTCAGACTAGTTATTCAGACGTCGGCATGTTTCTTCTCTGATTTACCACGACACCGCCAAAAAAATGAAGTCGCCCTATTTTGGAGGCGAAACGCCTCTCCGCATTGCGGACATGCTCCTTGTCTTCCTATTAGGATGTTCAGGAGCCATGTCCTTATGTCATCATCGGAGGATAGGAGCAGGGAATAAAATGTGATGAACGTCACTACTGCCTCTGCCTCTTGTTACCTTGTGGACTGATTCTGAAGTGGCAAATGTTGCAGAAACGAAGAGCCTTCACCTGAAATTTGCCAGTCTCATCCTCTGAGCTGTTGAAAGCCTACTTGATTTCGGCATTGGTGGGTTCCCTGTGCACCCCCTATGCTCTCAGCCCAGATGAATGAATGCCCTATGATCTGTCATATTTCAAGATTTGACGATAACGGGATTTGAATTTTTCCACTACCACCTGCCCCATTAAAAATTGGGATCCATCCTTTCTCGCTCTCAACTCAAATTGTTCAGCAATCCTAATCTTAGTCACGGTAGACATGGTTGTGAGAATGGTCCAAATCTGTTTGATTACTGTGCACCTCCTATCGTTCCCTCGATAGAAATTCTCCTTTTCAGGCTTGCCTGTCTGACTTGGGATATGGGTATCATCTGCGGCCTCAAATACTCTGCTATCTTGTCCTCTGGCCTTGGGAATGTTGCGACCCCATAAAACAACTATGGGCAAAATACACACAGAAAGAAAAGGTAATAGTGATAGCAATAAACTTGCAAATGTTGTTTAATCATAATAAGGCTGGAGTTTGGCTTTTGATGACACAAAAGTGTTGCAATGGGACTCCCACCATTGGGTACATTCTTCACAAACAGAGTTTCGCTTGGTGGAATTTCCCGATGTCCGGACATGCTGGGGCTTGTTGAAAGAATATATAGCGCCATATTCAGCATGCAAGTCGCAACGACTGATTTTCTTTGCTAAGAACTGTATACTCCACCATTAAAACATGTGGTTCCCACCAAAGGGATATAATCCCATAGCTCGAGATTTGAAAAAGCTTTGATGTCGAATGCTAATAACCTTCTGACACACGTTGCATCGCCAGGCCACCTTATCCGTGCACCGAGCATGCGCCACCTCCTCTTTGCATGATTGGTGGCCGGAGATATCCTATCTTCTCATCTGGATTTTCAAAGCTGGCCACATAAAAAAAGTATTGAAAAAATACATAAAGAAAGGCAAGCGTGTGATTATTATAGATCTCATAAATCACTTACGGGTATTTTTTCAGTATCACTGCACCACGTAAGAATATATAATGGCCCCCTCCTGCAACGGCATGATGTTAGTTAATGTCCAAAAATGTATAAAAATGTGTCTTCCAAACTAGCTCGAGCCTCAGTTTGGCTTCAAACTCTTGAAGTGGTTTCATTTTCATTCGCACACAAATGGACATGGACAGACCAGAACCTATTCAAATAATCTGTTCCACAACGAACAGTAGTAACATTAATAACGATCTACATACCTTGGCCTTCGGTGATACCGACAATCTTCGCTGCACATCATCCGTCGTGCAACCCCCATGCACTACGAAAAACATGCTGGTCTCTCCGTCTCTGAGGCGGTCCAAGGCCCTTGGGTCCCACCCCTGTATGTCATTTAGAAACACGTTGTATAGCTCGTCCTTCCCTTTCAGAGCACATTTCGTGCACATAAATCTCCTTCCACCAGAGGTGGCACGTTCCTCAAAAGTCTCTGTCTGGCTCTCTTCGTAGCTGGGCTGCTGGACGATGGGGCTTGATGCGATAAATCTGCAAGAACAAAATCTTAAAACACATCAGCACTCCAGATGTACATTGAAGTGACGTCTGGATCTTTGTCTGCATCCAATATCCCTTAACACGTGTAAAGAGATATGGATTTGACGGTGGGGTAGGCCAGCTGTCACCGTCTCCCCGTTTTCCGCGACCCTTTTCATCCACGTATTCACAAATATGCAGTAGCACTGTATGGGGTAGATCTGTCAACGGGAACTTGTTGAGTCAGAGCTATTACTCGGAGTCGGACGAAAGCTAATAATGTTTGCTAATATTCTCTCCTACAATCACTGCACGCTGTGTGCCATCATTTGCCAGTTGTACGTTGATGTCACTTGGTAGGTCATGTAGTTGTAAAGATTTTCGGTTCTTTGTTTCTGCAGTAATGGATATAATCCATTCGTGTCCATCCTCGTTCTCCACCACTATGTCGAACGGAACGACAAAGCTGTTGCAAATGAAAAAGTAAATAACAACATTGTGTTATTATAAAACATGTATATAAATTGTTTGAATCACACAATGCGTGGAAGTCATTAATATGATGGTATACTGCAGCGCTGTTATGAAATCGAACGTTGAAGTGGTTACCTTCTGTAAGCAACTAGTTAGGAGGTTGGAACCAGAGCACCAAATTCCCTCACCATGCCAGACTGCTCATCACAGTCGAGTCCCAACGAATTGCAGAAAGTTCTCACTGCCAGAAGTGATCCAGATTCGGTGTTGCTTCTGCTCCACGGGACTTTCTTCTCCCGCCCCAACTTTCCCCCATCAGCTTCGATAGCTTCCCATTCACACAGCGCACTTCCCGCATACTCCTGTAGATTCAAAACTAAATGTTTTCCACAGTACAAGTCATTTAAAGTTGCAATTTCTTGCTTCACTTCCTCAATCTGATGCCATCAATGTGGAAGAACGCGGTTACCTGTATGCCGGTGCTCCCGGGCTCCTCCGGCGACGATGTCCCCTGCTGCCGACGTGCATGGTGGGCCCACACGACGTGATGCGATGGGACTGCCGAAGCTCTCGGAGCGGGCTGGAGATGGCGACCGGCTTTCTCCGTGTACGCTGAACTATCAGCTAACTACTATACAAACAGGCTATACTGCAATAACACTAAACTATCAGCTAACTACTACTCAAAACTACAACTATAAACTGTACTGGTACTGGGTTCCTGGTTTAACTCTGCGATATATAAGCTGAAATTATTATTTAATATCATCATCATCTTTGGCAGTTTTATGATTAGCCCACTGTAAGGACTGGCTGATCCGACTAGGTGGAGTAGACACGTTCCACCTCCCCAATCTGCTGCGTCATCTTCCGCCTTCTTCTGTCATCCTTCTTGGCCTGTCTCAAGATGTTTTTACCTCCCACTGATATGAGGTTGATAGCCCACTCGCACCTCTGCATAGTCTCATTAATGTTGAGCTGGGCCACAACCGGGTTTAGGAATGCCACCCTGGTTCTTGCATGCAGTTGCCCCTAGCATCTGCCCTACGTCTCTCATTTCCCTTGTTTAGGGTTTCACGTGGCAACTGCGCCAGGATCATTTGCCTGTTACAGTGAGATTCTCCTCTTGGCTCTCTTCCATAAGGTCCAGAGCTAGCCTAGTGGCGTGTGTGGCACAATTAGGTTAAAAAAGGCCACCCTGGTTCTTGCGTGCAGGACAATTGCCCCTAGCATCTGCCCTACTAATCTAATTTCCCTGATTTAGGGTTTCAATTGGCAACTGCGTCGGGATCATTTTGCCTGAGACGAGGAGGTCAGTCTTTTGTCCTTTCATGGGCCGATGGCCTGAAATCTTATGTACCCCATCGCATCAGTCAGATTTCAGATAGATGGGGACGCCAAGCATATCTAAGTTCCCATAGGTCTCGCTTAGAATCTCTATAATGTACGGTCCGGGGTGGTCGCTGGACCTATGCTAATAGCTCATTCTTGCTACAAAAATTAGCTAACTGCCAGCCAGGGTGGTTATAGCCATGGGGTGGGAGTCTACATACACTAACCCTAACACACTGCCTCTTCCTCCTTTTTTCGCTAATCTTCCCTCTAGGCAAGTGCTGGAAGCTTGTACTAAGGTTGTTGACATCAACATCCAGAAACGCCTCGTCATTGCAGAGCTGCTCTGTGTCTAATTGGTTCAGGTCCATCTTACAGTGATCCAGGTGATCCAGGCCAGTGTCAGATCCCGCTTTTATGCAGGACCGAATAATGTTCGTATCCGATATCGTTCAGTGTCTGGTATGCCTGCCAGCCGTCACTAAATATCTTCATACCTGGCTGCACGTGCTTCTGGACGAGGGGTAGAAGTGTTGCTGATGTGCGGTCATCTACCGGGTACAAGATTATGCGGTTTATGGCACGCTCGACCATTCCAAAAATCCATACAGGTCGCCCTGTGGGTTTCCCACGGTGGAACTTCTGTGTTTTTCCAAACAAATTCTCATCGATTTCCACCTCGCCTGTAAATTGATCATTCCCTTGGTACATATCGTACACATACTTGCAGCAAAGGTCTCTCGCGTAACTTGCCCAATCTACGCTAGTCTTTCTGTAGTTCAGGCCGGAAGTTATTGAGCAGTCATGGAGGCTGTGGCCTAGCGATCACTCTCGCAGAAATACGAGCAAGTCTCGCAATTGCAGCTTCGTATTAGAGAAGAATGAGTTCTTGAGACCAGTTATTCGGACGTCTGCATGTTTCTTGTCCGATTTACCTCTTGCTCTCTTCTCTCGCACCCAACGACAAGCTTCTCTTCCAATTCTGGCCACTGCGCTGCCTCCCCCTCATCGCCTTCTTCTTCCTCGGCATCGCCTGTATTGCTGGCCTGTTCATCCTGATGACGGACTCGTCAACACCATAGTAACGGGCGGCTGATCTATTTCCAAACTCTTCTGCAAACTGGCAGACAGAGAGCTGGAAGGCTGCTGTAAATGCTTGTCTCGGCATGATGGCTCAATATTGGATGTCCCCTTGATTCTTGCATGTCCTCTTGAGTCTTGCATGTCCTCTTGATTCATGCATGTCCTCTTGATTCTTACATGTCCTCTTGAGTCTTGCATGTCCTCTTGATTCTTACATGTCCTCTTGATTCTTGGATGTCCCCTTGATTCTTACATGTCCCCTTGATTCTTACATGTCCCCTTGATTCTTGCATGTCCTCTTGATTCTTGGATGTCTCCTTGATTCTTACATGTCCTCTTGATTCTTACATGTCCTCTTGATTCTTGGATGTCCCCTTGATTCTTGGATGTCCTCTTGATTCTTGCATGTCCTCTTGATTCTTGGATGTCCCCTTGATTCATACATGTCCCCTTGATTCTTACATGTCCTCTTGATTCTTGCATGTCCTCTTGATTCTTGGATGTCCCCTTGATTCTTGCATGTCCTCTTGATTCTTGGATGTCCTCTTGATTCTTACATGTCCTCTTGATTCTTGGATGTCCCCTTGATTCATACATGTCCCCTTGATTCTTGCATGTCCTCTTGATTCTTACATGTCCTCTTGATTCTTACATGTCCTCTTGATTCTTGGATGTCCCCTTGATTCTTACATGTCCTCTTGATTCTTACATGTCCTCTTGATTCTTGGATGTCCCCTTGATTCTTGGATGTCCCCTTGATTCTTGCATGTCCTCTTGATTCTTGGATGTCCCCTTGATTCTTACATGTCCTCTTGATTCTTGCATGTCCTCTTGATTCTTGCATGTCCTCTTGATTCTTGCATGTCCTCTTGATTCTTGCATGTCCTCTTGATTCTTGGATGTCCTCTTGATTCTTACATGTCCTCTTGATTCTTGGATGTCCCCTTGATTCTTGCATGTCCTCTTGATTCTTGCATGTCCTCTTGATTCTTGCATGTCCTCTTGATTCTTGGATGTCCCCTTGATTCTTGCATGTCCTCTTGATTCTTGGATGTCCCCTTGATTCTTACATGTCCTCTTGATTCTTACATGTCCTCTTGATTCTTACATGTCCTCTCGCGTAACTTGCCTAATCTACGCTAGTCTTTCTGTAGTTCAGGCCGGAAGTCATTGCACAGTCATGGAGGCTGTGGCCTAGCGACCACTCTCGCAGAAATACGAGCAAGTCTCGCAATTGCAGCTTCGTATTAGAGAAGAATGAGTTCTTGAGACCAGTTATTCGGACGTCGGCATGTTTCTTCATAGTTTGGCTCAATGCCTCTGCAGTTCCACTGCAGCACAGTCCTCCCCTTTCCATCCATCACTGAGCAGTAGGCTTAACCTTTACCACAGTAGTCTTGGGTGAGGGTATGGTACTCAGAATATCCAAGTCCATATTAGACTCTCCTAACACATCAAACTTATTCTTACTCATTATCGGGTCAACAGACCCCTGCTTTTGTTTTATCACTTTTGGTGTCTTGCTCCTAACCACGTCAGGCGGTCGTGCAGGTTTTCCCGGGGGTTGGTGCCCCACCAGGCAGAGGGGCATGCCTTACAGGGGGGTCCTGTGACAGACTTCTACCGCGGCCAGCAGGCCGGCCAGTCTTGGCACTAGGCCTCGACTCCCTCACTCCCCCTTATTTGTCACATTGTTGTTTAGGTTGTTTGTCAGGTTTAGTCTGCGTTTGCTTCCCTATACCCGCCGCCCCACCAACTTCCAGCAACACAGGGGAGCCACCACTCAACCAAGTCAAGTCGGTTTGGGTGGCCGCTGCAGTGCCAGGTCGTTAAACATTATTTCCATTCCATTCCATTCTTGTTCCAGGGTAATTTTTCTCCTTTTCCAGGAACTCGTGGTTTCTAGTTTTCCGAGCTAAACAAGTAAAATAAATAAAGAGTTACGACGTCATATCTATAGCATCTGAATGTGATCTATCGTTGAGATTCGGTTGTTGATAATGTACTATTTTGTTTGAATGAAGAACCTACTGTTTACCAAAAAATCCACCAAAATATGAAAGGTAGTGGCATAACTACGGGGGTGGGGGGGGGGGGGGGGGTGGGCACAGGAGGCACGTGCCCTCCCACTAATCAATAATTTTGAAAAACAATACAAAGTACAATAATTTAACAAAATAGCACATATGTATTATTTCACTATACAGGATTAAGCTTCAGTAATTAACCAATATGAATGCTCAATTTCCCTTTATTATGACGGCATCATCTTATATAAACATGTAAATTGATAAAAATGCAACATTTACATGAAAAGTTAGTTTAGGTGCAACTTTGCAGGAAATTTTTCTTACAAACTACAATAAATCAAAGAAAAGGGAAGGATTTCAGAAGCGTTCTCAGTGTATAACAAAGGCGTAGCGTGGTCGAACTGATTGGGGGGCACCAGAATTATTGGGGGCACACCTTATGTATTGTTTTTTTCCAAAAATTTCATTTGGGCTTCATAATCCTTTACATTAATAATGACGTTTTGTCCTGGATATTTGCTTGCTTCTTTTTGCTTGCGTAATATCTTGAAGTTAATTATATTGTAGTAAAATCCTTTTTGGAATATTGCGTAGTGGGTGAAAATGAAATGGGAGTGAAATGGATCGAAAGTACACAACCCTGTCAGGTGTGTCACTCTCTTCTGAGAGCAGAGATATTAAAGACAATGAAAATGATGTTTGTTATGTTATACACAGGGGAAAGGGGTATGCATGAAGGTGAAATGGTTTTTGCGAGCCAACAAGCTCAATGAAAATGAGGGAATGAAAACAAAAAACAAGAACACTATCCAAGTAAACAATCACAGACAAACATTACGGTCATCAGCGATGCGCAGGCTGTAAAAAAGAGAATAGAGCATACAGTTGAGTATTTCAACTGACATGAGTTACAATTACAGATAAAGAAACAGGGCGTCGATCCTTTGAGGGGGGGGGGGGGATTTGAAACTCCTACCACCACGTGTGTTAGAATTTTATAGTCTATGATCTTTTCGCGGATGTAAACCTTGTTCTTGGCCAACTCCCCGCACCTTTCCTCGGTTGTGATCAGCGGAGTGGCCAAGTGATGGGCGAATCATTCGAAGTAAAAAACTGAGGGCCAATCATTCTTTAGTACAAAACTGAGGGCAAATCATTCTAAGTAAAATACTGAGGGCAAAATGACAAAATGATAAATTTTCCAGACCCTATTTGCCTTCTGACTGGGGAGGGAGGGTCTTGGGATGTTTCTTGTTTCTCCATCCTGTAGAGGTCTACTCTTGATGAAGCCACATCCTGTCTGACCCGGGACAACCAATAGTTGTAAATGCCCTCCTCCTTTGTCAGGTTGCGGTGTGCAAAAGGCTTCATGACATAATAGTCGTTTGTGTGTCATATCCGGTTATGACATATCCGGCCAATAATATCTCATGTTGCCGCTACCAGTGTATTAAAGTTTTAGGGTAGAGGTACATGTAGTTACTCAGCGTTGCATCTATTGTTGGCTCCTTCTCCGTGCAAAGCACTAGCAATTTAGCAGCTGTCCACATTTTTTCTCTGGCAATGTACCCTTTCCTTGTGGTGTTGCTTTGATTCATTGCACGCTGTCCTATTCAAATGATGAATGGATCATTTTTAACAACTAGTGCAACTTCATCCTGTTGCATTGTCTCAAGTACTTCTCTCATGATCTGTCAATAATCCATCGACATCGTCCGTCGTCTCGATGAGCTCATAGTACTAGAGTGATACGTGTTTAAAATTGTTTTAATGCAAATGCATGCCGATCTAATATGTTACGTATTGCTTCATCAACAAGTCTTGAGGGAGGGTTCCTGCAGTGTTTTCTTCCCATTCTCATTGGTGTAATAACATTAAAATCGAACGGGCATACTTAAGTTCAGTAGACTGCCGTTTCCAAATATTTCAATCAACCATGGAAAGGTCCATGAAAGGTTCTTGCCTGGCTGGCCTTCCAGATTTACCGTCCGATTGTGGGTTGCGTCGAACGTGATGCGTGGACCGTAGAATCCTGCAGCAGCTGTATTATGTGGAGAATAATGATTGTAGCAACTGTGACAGAATTCAATATCATTTTTTAAAAATCATTACCATTACCATTCTCATACATTTGTTTGGTTTAGTTTGATTATAATAAGTAGGCGATGTGTCACCCACACATAATTGGTGTGGCCCAGATTCCACAGCAGTGGCATGTAGAGTCGCCAGTTGGCAACCATGGCCTCCCCGTCTGCTTCTCTCTCCGCGTCGCGGAAAGCCTCGTGCAGCAGGCACCGGTACGTGACGTCCCGCACATACTCGAGCTTCTCATCTCCCTCCATGGCCGAGCCACTTTCCCTGAGGCAGTGGCATGTAGAGTCGCCAGTTGGCAACCATGGCCTCCCCGTCTGCTTCTCTCTCCGCATCGCGGAAAGCCTCGTGCAGCAGGCACCAGTAGGTCACGTCCCACACATAGGCCAGCATTTTGTCTCCCTCGTGCATGGAGCCACTTTCCCGTAGACAGTTATCTTGTTACCTACGGGAAGCGGTAATTGCTCTGTATATATCCCTTTGGTACAAAGAGTCCCCTCCGTTGATTGATTCTGATGGGCTCGTATGTTGAATGGCCTGAATGGTCTTGGAATTCCTTAAGAGATTAAACAGGAGTGTGATGTTTTGAACACATTACACAACACTCACACAAAACTGCTTTCTCGTCCACTGCTGTCACCCTTGCTCTCCATCTCTTATCTCTCTGGCTTCGTCGATTTCTCCCTCCACGCAATCTCCTTTGCCGTCTCCCCACTGGCTCCATCAGATTCATGTAAAGCATCATCAACGACAGCATCGCCGGTTTCGCCAGAGCCGGAGGCAGAGGGTTCAAGAACTGCTGCAGGTGTATAATACAGTACAGTGCAGCTGTCGATCGAGTACCATCTTCCTCACTGGCTCCTCATCATTGCAGTCCCTCGGGTCCATGCACCTGATGACACCTGTGGTGGAGTTGAGGGTCCTATGGGGCGTCACTTTGACTGGTATCTGTACGAATTCCGTGATCTTTAATAGATTACTAGTCTGAGTGGCCCTATCCACTTCCACAAGAATATCTCCTGACCGAAGCCGCTTGATATCCCTTGTGGTCCCAGCCAGGCCCTTGAACCCTCCATCCTTCTTCGGACATGCAAAAGTTTCATTGAAAATAACAATCTTTCTTAAAGAAAATGCTCCTTTGTCAGGATTTTTGGTATCGTTATTGCTTCCTGAAGATCGACACTCATCACAAGGAAACTGTCATTTGTTTCCATCCTGGCGGTGTCCGCTTTCATTGCATCACCAATGCCTTAGGGTTCGTTAGGAGCTACATACGATACAGAGGCGCAATCTGATGCCACACATGGTAAAATGGCGCGTCCCCGAACCGCTGCAACCACATGAACTCCTGGAGGTACTCTACGATCATGGCTGGGTTTGTTGGTCAATGGAACTCCTTAAACTTGGGCACACATTGCCTCTAAACAGTTCGTGCAGACTCTTGTCACCGGATCTTCAAAATGCACTGTGTGGTTGACGGTGGCATGGACGTAAGCTTTTTTTTTTTTTTTTTTCTTCTCGGATATACATGTACCATCCGATATCTGTCCGTTTTTCAATTGTAATTAGCAGGGCAGTGCCATGTTAGTCTACAAACCGCTGTCAAGATGAAAGCCTTAAGATATCTCATCACAAATGATTCTTCTAAATTTGGCTCTTACCAGGTTTAATCTATTCATTAATCCTCTTACCATTTGTTTATTTGAACATTTTGTTACATGTAAAATACCTTTACTTTAGCAATAGATTGGCAGGGTTCAACATGCCATTTTCTGACCGAATCTATAGAATGGGGAGGGAAAAAAAAAAAAAAAAAAAATTGTTTTTTGTTTTTTTGTTAACCGAAACCGTGAAAATGAAAACGTTTTTGCCGATGCCGGTCGGTTAACCGTCGTGTAACCGTTTCACTACAGCCCTAGTATGCACCAGATTGCACAATTGTACAATTGTAAGTCCAAAAATGCAAAAGCTCCCTACCGTAGGAGGGGGACACCCCCCTCCCACACCCTCCCCTCCCTCGTGCTCGGGTGTTCAGTTTTCTGACTTTCAAATGTTGGCAAGTATGAAAATATATCGCTCATTTTCAAAGAAAGATCTCCTCATATTAGCATCAATGTAAAATAAATGGTTCTACGAGACTCATTTGCATTGTAGATGTGATATTTGTCACGTCATGGTCATGTGTTCGATTAAGGCCAGCTATAGGTTACATAGTACGACACGATAAGACCAACGAATACAGTATACATAATTCGAATCTAAAATAGGTACAAATCGCATACGATAAACTGCCTTTTTATTGATTCGTATTACCTTTCAAAAATCTATTCGCATCGTGCGTAACAAGGCCATTAGAATGTAAATTTATGAATTTTAATCTTACCTTTGAATTTTTGTTGAGCTGAACGATGCCAGTTTTGAGGACAGCGTTCGCGAAAATGGCCGATTTCCCAACTACCAGCCCTTTAGCCTGCTGGCTACATGCCTCGAGATCATTTATGTAACACATACTGATGTTATCAGCCTTCTCAATCATCACTTTACCAACCATAAACTTCGATGTGTCTTTTCTCATACGTTCTTCGAATGTCTCCACCACACGTACTCTGATAAAGGTCGACATGGTTATGGGAACGATCATAATTTGTTTGTTATAAGAGAGCAGTGCGTTCGAAAATAAGGTGCGCATGCGCTTATGTCATATATTAATTGGCTGGAGGTGTACCATAAGTTATATAATTAGTTAATAGCGCGCGTAATATGAATAGCGTCCTCATTTGCCTTGTCCGCGCCACTTTAAAGGATAGCGCGATGGCTTGTCACACTGTGATTGGTGCGCACGATCGAATACCACACCTAGTTACGGGTTTCCATTTTATAATTCGGGGTTGTGTTTTGCATATTAATAGTTGCCTCACCTAGTAACACGGTGCTGGGCTCGTTGCCGTACTTAATGGCCAATTGTAGATGCACGTAAGGTCACATGATAGTATATTGATTGATGATTTGGTAACTTAATGATTGGTGTGTAAAGAAAGTTACACATTTCAGTTTGTGATTGGATGAACGGAATGTGGGTTGTGTTATCGGGGATTGATTTTTGTGACGGTTTGGTGAATTGTCAGAAGCCACTGATAAAATTTGTATTAATGCGTACTGCATTCGTGAGTCTAGTTGTGTCCAGTGTGACCAGGGCTTTATCTGATTGCCCGGCTTAGTAGCAGAGTCGTTTGTCCGCCACTTTAAGGGTTAGCGCGATCGCATGTCACACCGTGATTGGTGCGCACGAATGGATACCACACCTTGTTAGGGGTTTCCATATATGATTGATATCATTGTTGATTGGACTTCGTTTGGATTAACTGTTATATCATGAACACATACACACATTTGAATCATTACACAAACACACACATCCTTTTATTCACTCATATACAAACCAAAATTCACTTCAAATCAGTGACAATACTCTTAATAATGAATATCACTTATTTTTTTAATTGCATATATAATAATGCAGACCTAAATTCTATAGATCATTGACAATGTTATTTTATCGTATACAAATCTTATGTCATACGATAGACTCGTTTCTCAGGTTTATCTGTATTAAATGTGTATCAAATACAGTTTGAAAGTTGACGTTATAACACTATGTATTACATTTATGAATATGTTCCTTAAAATGAGCACACAAATTAAAATCGTTAAATAAACAAATACACATCCATGCATACACACTCACTCACAAACACAGAAACACATTTACTTAAAATAATGACAACGCTTGTAAATAACAAATATTGTATCAAAAGTTTGATAATTGTACATGTATAATGCAGTACTTTATTTGACTGTCGTAAAACATGTATACAATGTTCAAATAGACTTGTTTCTAGTTATGTTTCCAAAATAAGTACATGTATTGAATACAGTTAGAAAGATAACGTTATGACAGTATATTTACTTCCATAAGGGTGAAGTACTAGTACTATTTGGTATTTTGCTTTATACATATTATGATTCTGAAGGAAGTAGGACTATTTAAGCCATTTTTAAAAATTTGTTGTGTTGTAAATAAATAAACTTTCATTTCGTCCAATTTCAACCACCAACCGCTTTTCATGATATTGATATAGGATTGAAGTCTCAAATGTCAGTTTGTGCAATATCTTACACTTTACCGGTTTCACTTTAAGTTGATAAAATAAGTTAATCACTCTCCACAATCTCCATGGATTTTGTAGACTGGACTGTAGGTTGATCTTGGAACTCTACGCTAGTCTTTCTGTAGTTCAGGCCGGAAGTTATTAAGCAGTCATGGAGGCTGTGGCCTAGCGACCACTCGCAGAAATACGAGCAAGTCTCGCAATTGCAGCTTCGTATTAGAGAAGGATGAGTTCTTGAGACCAGTTATTCGGACGTCTGCATGTTTCTTGTCCGATTTACCTCTGCACCGCCAAAAAAATGAAGTCCCCCTATTTGGGAGGTGAAACGCCTCTCTGCATTGCGGACATGCTCCTTGTCTTCCTATTAAGTTGTTGTTCAGGAGCCATGTCCTTCTCTTCTGTCCACCAGGACAGGGCGTGGTGCCCGGTTCGGGCCCTCAAATGGTATCTGGACAGGACGAAGACGGTTCCGGCTAAGCCCTCTATTCCTTTCTGTATTGCAAAGGGGGATAGTTTTTTCAGTGGTCCTGTCTCCTCGGTGTCTGTGATGACCAGGAACCGAGGAAACGGCTCGCTACCTGTATTCTGATTGTCTAATTCCGTGTCATTCCAAGTCCGCTTGTTGGTCAATTTTCGTTGTTTTGTTTTGTTTTGGTTTGAGTTATCCATATGGGAAATACGTTATTTCATCACCAGTGCTCCCCACCCTCCTCGGAGCCCAACAAGGGGGCATTGAATGTATGAGGTGATCCTTCATACCAATGTCAAGGATACAGCAGGTATATACTCAAGATATAATTATGTACATAAACATTCAAAATACCCTGATTGACCTGTTAAGCAGTCGCCTTCTAAGGAACCCAAAAGTCTTTTATATGCAGGATGGTATATATACACCTTGCTAATCACAAAAGTTTACAGTTTAACTATACAAAATAAAATAATTAACAAATATATGGGTTCCTCAGGGCTCGACACCACAAGCCGATTGATTGCCCCAGGCCACTGCAACCGCCCGACTAGATGAATCCGAGGCCAAAGTGATGTGTTGCTTTGGAGGGACCGTAGTCCAGCCGCCACTCAATCACCAGGACCCTCTTCTCCACCGACACGGGTCGCAACCCATGGCAAACGGGTCGTCCCTTTTAGTCGCCTCCTATGACATGCAGGGAATACATCGGGCCAATTCTATCCCCGGACCCGCATCTTTGAGGCGGTCTATAGCCAACCTTTCTGATGTTGAAAGCTCCTGGTATATCTCTTCATGAGAGTTGTCCTCCCTCATGTTTTCGTACTACTGGATGGTCAGGTTCTGCACCTCTTGGGGTCTCCTCCGGTTGAATAAAACTATTTCTGCCAGGGTTACGTGTGCAAGTCTCTTATATTGGTCTTTGTTTAGGTTTGGGTAGTGTGCTCCAGCTGCTGCACGTTCTCTTTCTAGGAATACAGAATAACTACCCCCCCCTCCATCTTTTACCTCGACCTCTCCTCCCACCCGTACCAGGCAAGTTATCTTTTTAGGACTAGAGTGAACTTCTGGACGTCTTTGGTGAGGGGGAGTAGTTTGGGTTTGGTCCATGGATTTGATTGTCGCTGCTGAAGTTGCTGATGCAGTTACCATTTCTTCCACCCCTACTAGGACCCCCCTTCCTCCCCTCCAACCGCCCCTTCAACCGCCCCTTCAACATGTAATTTTCCTATAAATACATTTTTTTCTGATGTAGAAGGCTCCGGGTAGATTGCTTCATAAAGAGTTGTCCATCCTCATGTTCTCATACTACTGGATGGTCAGGTTCTGCACCTCTTGGGGTCTCCTCCGGTTGAATAAAACTATCTCTGCTAGGGTTACGTGTGAAAGTCTCTTAATGGTAGGAACTTCAACGCGTAAGAACACTAGTCTTTTGTTTTTGAGGCTTCTAAAAATAGAAATAGTCTATATATCCAAGTATCAAATATTATTTTAGTACATGTTTGTTTTCATGAAATGAATAAAAATATTACTAATTTTCAAGATTTCTAAAATCTTACCTCAACTTTTGAAGATGTAGTAGTATTGACTTGCATGTAAAGTGCCTTTACGCATGCAGTCAATTTTGCGGTGGACCCTTCTTCCAACTGTGCCTCTGCTGCTTTCCCCCACATTTGCACCATAATTGAAGTGCCCTCTTGTTCCAGGGTAATTTTTCTCCTTTTCCAGGAACTCGTGGTTTCTAGTTTTCCGAGTTAAACAAGTAAAATAAATAAAGAGTTATGACGTCATATCTATAGCATCTGAATGTGATCTATCGTTGAGATTCGGTTGTTGATAATGTACTATTTTGTTTGAATGAAGAACCTACTGTTTACCAAAAAATCCACCAAAATATGAAAGGTAGTGGTGCAACTACGGGGGGGGGGGGGGGGGTGCACAGGAGGCACGTGGGGTGCACAGGAGGCACATGCCCTCCCACTAATCAATAATTTTGAAAAACAATATGTATTATAACTTTTACCATTCACCAATATGAATGCTCAAATTATGCTTTATTATGACGGCATCATCTTATATAAACGTATGTAAAGTTAGTGTGGTTTAAATTATGCAAATTGATAAAAATGCAACATTTACATGAAAAGTTAGTTTAGGTGCAACTTTGCAGGAAATTTGTCTTACAAACTACAATAAATCAAAGAAAAGGGAAGGATTTCAGAAGCGTTCTCAGTGTATAACAAAGGCGTAGCGTGGTGGAACTGATTGGGGGGCACCAGAATTATTGGGGGCTTCATAATCCTTTACATTAATAATGACGTTTTGTCCTGGATATTTGCTTGCTTCTATTTGCTTGCGTAATATCTTGAAGTTAATTATATTGTAGTAAAATCCTTTTTGGAATATTGCGTAGTCGATGAAAATGAAATGGGAGTGAAATGGATCGAAAGTACACAACCCTGTCAGGCGTGTCACTCTCTTCTGAGAGCAGAGATATTAAAGACAATGAAAATGATGTTTGTTATGTATACACAGGGGAAAGGGGTATGCATGAAGGTGAAATGGTTTTTGAGAGCCAACAAGCTCAATGAAAATGAGGGAATGAAAATAAAAAACGAACACTATCCAAGTAAACAATCGCAGACAAACATTACGGTCATCAGCGATGCGCAGGCTGTAAAAAAGAGAAAGAGAATAGAGCATACAGTTGAGTATTTCAACTTACATGAGTTACAATTACAGATAAAGAAACAGGGCGTCGATCCTTTATTGAGGGGGGGGGGGGATTTGAAACTCCTACCACCACGTGTTAGAATTTTATAGTCCATGATCTTTTCGCGGATGTTAACCTTGTTCTTGGCCAACTCCCCGCACCTTTCCTCGCTTGTGATCAGCGGACTGGCCAAGTGATGGGCGAATCATTCTAAGTAAAATACTGAGGGCAAAATGACAGACCCTATTTGCCTTCTGACTGGGGAGGGTCTTGGGATGTTTCTTGTTTCTCCATCCTATTGATGAAGCCACATCCTGTCTGACCCGGGACAACCTATAGTTGTAAATGCCCTCCTCCTTTGTCAGGTTGCGGTGTGCAAAAGGCTTCATGACATAATAGTCGTTTGTGTGTCATATCCGGTTATGATGCCAATAATATCTCGTGTTGCCGCTCTCAGTGTATTAAAGTTTTAGGGTAGAGGTAGTTCCCCAGCGTTGCATCTATTGTTGGCTCCTTCTTCCTGCAAAGCACTAGCAATTTAGCAGCTGTCCACATTTTTTCTCTGGCAATGTACCCTTTCCTTGTGGTGTTGCTTTGATTCATTGCACGCTGTCCTATTCAAATAATGAATGGATCATTCTTAACAACTAGTGCAACTTCATCCTGTTGCATTGTCTCAAGTACTTCTCTCATGATCTCTGTCAATAATCCATCGACATCGTCCGTCGTCTCGATGAGCTCATAGTACTAGAGTGATACGTGTTTAAAATTGTTTTAATGCAAATGCATGCCGATCTAATATGTTAGGTATTGCTTCATCATCAAGTCTTGAGGGAGGGTTCCTGCAGTGTTTTCTTCCCATTCTCATTGGTGTAATAACATTAAAATCGAACGGGCATACTTAAGTTCAGTAGACTGCCGTTTCCAAATATTTCAATCAACCAGGAGCGCGAAAATATAGCTTGACTTGTTCCTGTGCACGGTTTTGAAAGTGTGGGGGGGGGGGGGGGCTGACCTCATTTGGGCTGTTATTTTAATGATTATTTTCTGCTTATGTATTTCTTTTTTTTTTTGGGGGGGGGGGGGGCTGTGGCCCCCCAGCCCCCCCGGTTCCGCGGCCCCTGAAACATCCCCCCCAGACCTACGCCCGTGTACTGTCAAAATGATTCGATTACATGGTTATTTCAGGAGAATAGTAAAATCGTAGGCCATGTCTGAATGTCACATTTACGACAGATTTAGTCCTGAAGGTTGTGACTAATTTCACTTCGGCGTAATTATTGATGTGAAAGAATTTTACGGAATTGGGAGAAACCCCATATCCAACCCTCCTCCTTTCTCATCTGGGACTTGATAAACCCAGCAATGGCGGAGTTACCTTCTTTCTTTATCGTGGGATGTTTTGAGGTCGAGTTTGTGGTGGGAGGTATTGGAGGTATTGTTGCATGGAAGTATCGCTTTACATATGAGATAATGGCATAGTCTCTGTCCATAACTAGACAATATTTTGTCAATGCCAGCTTCATGCCCTTATGGCTTATTGATCTGGTCCCCAGTGTAGCCTTTTTTGGATGTGGCGAGAGGTAATTTGCGACCAAGTCGCTTGATGAAGAGGTCATCATCGTGGTACTCTTTGAGAAACTTCTCCACATCTGGTCTGTATGCCTGGTAGCGGGTGGTGTTTGAGGAGCTGCTACCTTCAATGACCTGGCCAAGTTCCTTGCTGAAGGTAGTGTCTAGGTCCTTGCCCAGGCGTCTCTCAAACAGACACGACATTATAGAAATGAGCGCATAGAAGGCGGAGTCGCCGCGACGCGCCAAAATCGCGGATATGCAAATTAGTTTGGTTCTCAATGTGCGTGCTTTAGGAAGCTAGAAATAGTACATGTAGCTACATGTAGAGTATGTGGCGATGCTTGCTACGGCAAAATTCAATATACATTCTAATAAACACATTACAAATAATTATACTTTGATGGTGGTGTTAAAAATCACCATTAATAAACAAAAATAATTAAACTGTAGGGTGGGGTCTACGTCACACTATAATTGCGCATGCAGTGGCTGCCCCCCACCCCCCCCCCCCCACCCCCTCAGTGCCATGTACATGGCGCACAATAGGCATTGGAGGCTACCAAAATGGAATAATCTGTGATGGCGAGTTTTATCTGCAGCACTAGAGAGCAGGTCCTGAAATAACCTTAGTCAGCGGCGTCTGATCAGCGTTTCCTATCTGACTTAGGAGGTAGTTGTGCTGCTTGCAAAGGTTGTTGACAAAGCGCTGGAAACTGGTTGTCTTCTCCTCCATATCGTCCGGGAGTTTCTGGGCGATGTGGGTTCGGCGACGGACGGACAAGGCATGCCTTCTCATGAACCGGAACGCCCAACAAGTGCTGGCAGCGATGTCGTTGTGCTTCAGTTGTCGGGCGATGTCCTTGGCGCACAGACACAGGGTGAGCGTGAATATGGCTTGACCCTCTGCTCTCTTCTCTCGCACCCAACCGAGAAGCCTCTCTTCCAATACTGGCCACTACGCTGCCCTCTTCTTCCTCGGCAACGCCTCTATAGCTGGTCTGTTCGTGCGCCATCTCCTGATGACGGACTCGTCAACACCATAGTGACGGCGGCTGCTCTATTTCCAAACTCTTCTGCAAACCGGCAGACAGAGAGCTGGAAGGCTGCAACTCCATGATTTTACCCCGGGTGTAAACCTTGTACTTCCCCAAGTCCCTACACCTTCCCTTGCTTGTGATCGGTTGACTGGCCAAGTGATGAGCGAATCAATCTAAGAATAAGAATACACGCCCTAGGTGGCCTCGGCTGAGGGAGACCAAGTCCCGGGTGAATCGATCTGTTAATAGTAAGAAAACAAATTGACAATGATAGGTTTCCTGACCTGGTGAATTACGAAGAGGGTGGTTATTATACTTCAGGATGAATGTCTAGGGATCATTGTCAGACAAAAAATAACAGTAAAACACTAGAATGCTCAGTAAAATAGATACCTGCAAAATATTATCATCTTTTTGGCATTGTGCTGGTTTTCCTTATGTGTGCTCACCACCCACATCAGATCATCGTAATAGCTGAATGGCTTCTCACACCTTAATTCGATGAAAATATTCTGATCAAGGAATTCATGGTGGGGAAGACAAACCCTGTGATGGCCTTCAATGTATAGGGTATGTATCTGATTCCCTGCTGTTGAAGGCATTTAGGATGGATTTAACCATTGCCCCTGAAAAATAAACTTTAACGAGACTTCAATGGAAATTAACTGGCCTTAGATTTACAGTTTCACTTGTCCCGCCTCCTTGGGATGCACTTCTAGTTTAGAAATATAGAATTTCATCCCCAAAAATATAAACTGCTGGCAAGTATCAAATTTGCATTTCACTCTGTCATTAGATTGCATTTGTTCATCTTGTACTTGATGGCATTCTGTTCATAGAGGTATGTCTCATGGTCTGTCATTGACTGTGGTGACTGAACGCACTTTGCATATACACCCAGTAATAGGTACATAGGACAGATTAGATCATTGCCAATTATTAACAAATATTGCTCTCAAACATATCAGCACTCCAGATACATTGAAGCGACGTTGTCTGGATCTTTGCCTGCATTCAATATCCCTTAACACGTGTAAAGAGATATGGATTTGACGGTGGGAAGCCAGCTGTCAATGGTTTGGGCGCAAGACTCGATGTCGATGTCTGACTGGTGTAGGCGGATCTCTTGCCCCATGGCAGCCGCGTATAAAATTGCTATGAACTGAGTGAAAAGTAATTAAAATGACATTAAATTTACTGTAAATCTGTGTGTAATATATAAGACACACTTTTTCCGAGAAGGTATTTGTGTTTATATTGACCACACTCGCCAGCAGAAAATTATCGACGCAGTTGTAGTTCTTCATCACCTCCGATGACACCCGTTTGTGGCCAAACATGTTCTTAACATGGGGTAGCGTGCCCCTTGCCATAAATGGCACACAGTCGAAGAAAACTTATATTTACTCATTAGTTCAAATAAATCATTGACGAAGCCCTATGTATGGACGAAAATTTGTCGAGAAAGAATATTTCTATCTGAAACCATGCATTATTGAAATGATAATAACTAATAATAAACCTAATAACATTATTTACTTCCATGGTAAGTGCGCGGAAGTGAAACTCCTGCGGGACAGGAATTAGATCGAGAAATCAATCTTTCATCTCGATTTCCTGAACACGCAGCGCCCTGGCGCCCTCAAGAATCTTCACTGCCCCGCAGTCCCCGTGTACCGCGGTTTCCTCGTGGCTGAACTCCCCCAGGAATTCTAAAACTTACAGCGCCCCTTCTTTCGTTGACGGAGCCGCTTTCTCTTCATGAGGGTGCCCTTGTCCTCTGAGAAGTCAATTACCACAGCATCATACATATCATGATGCCATGGTGCAAGACATTCTTGAAGTTGGGGTATGTGTCCTGGATGAGTACTCCTCATTTTCTGCGAGTTCCATGTTGTCGATGTCCAACCCATCACATAGTGCTGGGTGCTGTTGAGTGATATCTTAGCTGTAATCCGCTCTTCTTGCGCTTCCTCTAGTTCCTTGTTGACACGCTTGATGGTCTGCCCTTTTTGATTGTTCAGTTTGGGCTATGTCTTTGTTGATGGTTTTTAGTCGCCTTATTTCTGCATTGTGGTTGTCCCCGACTTCTTTGAGATGGTCTCTCATTTCGAAAGCTGTCTGCTGGATCTTTTGGATTGCAGCTTGTGGTGTCGTACGTTTTATTAGTCCCTCGGTGCACAGTCCTACTATTGTTGAGTGATATCTTCACTGTAAACGGTTCTTCTTGCGCTTCTTCTAGTTCCTTGTTGACATGCTTGATGGTCTGCCCTTTGTGATTGTTGAGTTTGGCTATGTCCCAGTTGATTTATCGCCTTAAAGCTGTCAATGAACCATTTTCTCTTCCCAGCAGTGTTGCAGTCAACCCAGGGGTGAAGTATTCTGGTTCAAGTTGTACTCCTTTTAGGAATAGACTGAATTTCAGGACATCTTCAATCCATTTTGGGCAAGCCAAACACCTGGAAAATGACATATGGGATATGATTAGGAAAGTAGTAGTTTAGTACTACTGGAAACTTAACTTTGGTCTAGTCTTGCTGGATATACGACTATACTATACGTCTAGAAAAAGAAAGGTACAATAAGTAATAACATGGTGATTACCATGCTCTTGTCACCATCTTGCTGGTCCTTGGCGATCGGTTTCTCTCGGCCTATCCAGAGTCTTGGGGTCCCACCCCTGTATGTCATTAAGGTAAACAACGTACAATTCATGTTTGCCTTTTACAACACATCTTGATCGCATGAATTTCCTCCCCGCTCCTGTAACCCTCTCCTCGAAACTTTCTACCAAACTCACTGTTAGCATTTTGGCCATGATTGTGACAGACCACCAGATTCACACTACTTATACTGCTTTCTACTGAGGTATATCCAGGAATCTTGAAAAGGGGGGGGGGGGGGGGGGGGCAGGGTAGGCATTCCAAACTCAATGATGCTGCAGCCACAATATCAATGTTACAAACCACATACCGGTGATTTTTCAAGATCACCTTGACAAGAATGATCATTGGTGCACCCTGTTGCTATAGCACAACGTTCCCCACATTTCTATATACTGGAAGAAAGGACCCTTTGTCATGGCAGGATAGACCTTTTTCAACAGGACAGTTAAACACTTCCTCCTGGAATGCCTGAATTTATTTTCAAAGATGTATTGTTCAAATCACATGTAGGAAAAAGTTAGTTTTAATCAACATATCAGTGAGCTGGCAACCGGACATCAAGTCTATGGAAAATCTTGTTGTTGAAGTATGTGGAATATGCAATGCCGTAGAACACCATCGTCAAGCACCCCCAAGCACCTATACGCATCTTGCTTTTAAAGAGCGCCCGCTCTCTGTCCAAAAGGGAACCGGTAATCAAGAATGCAAATAATGGTGAGGAATATTCCTGAGGATAATAATGGACGTGAATCTCATGGAAACGTCACCTGAAAGCAAGATGCGTATAGGTGCTTGGGGGTGCTTGACGACGGTGTTCTACGATATTCAAGTCCATTATCTTTTCGCGATGTAAACCTTGTTCTGTGTCAACTCCCCGCACCTTTCCTCGCTTGTGATTGGCTGACTGGCCAAGTGATGGGCGAATCTTTCTTTAGTACAAAACTGAGGGCGAATAATTCTAAGTAAAAAACAGGGCGAATCATTCTAAATAAAAAACTGGGGGCAAAAATGACAGAATGATTTTCCAGACCCTCTTTGCCTTCTGACTGGGGAGGGAGGGTCTAGGGATGTTTCGTGTTTCTCCATCCTGTAGAGGTCTACTCTTCACCTTCCACATCCTGTCCGACCCGGAACAACCTATGTACAGTCAAACCTGTGTATAGTGGCCACCCAAGGGAGACAAGAAATGTGGCCACTGTAGACAGGTGACCTCTATAGACGGGTTCAATTACACTGTTTTTCTCTGCAAGGGATCACTTTGAGTGGCCACTATAGGCAGGTTGGCTGCTATAGACAAGTGGCCGCTAAGACCGGTTTGACTGTAGTTGTAAATGCCCTCCTCCTCTGTCGGGTTGCGGTGTGCAATTATTTTCACTCGTCTAACCAGGCACCTGCTCTCCGTCACGACTAAAATAGTATCCGCCCAATTTTCTCCGCCCAACTATTGACAATCATTCTCAAAACCGCGCCCCCGGGTCACATGAGTTTTCCCCCGCTAAATCTTTTTAATTACGGCGCCATCTATCGACGGTGTCCCAAATAAATTATTTTATTTATTTTTATTTACCCACCTAATTCACTTGACAAAAAGGCTTCATGACATAATAGTCGTTTGTATGCGTGTCATATCCGGTTATGATGCCAATAATATCTGGTGTTGCCACTACCAGTGTATTAAAGTTTTAGGTTAGAGGTAATGTACATGTAGTTCCCCAGTGTTGCATATTGTTTGATCCTTCTTCCTGGCAGCTGTCCGCATCTTTAATCTCGGCAGTGTACCCTCTCCTTGTGGTGTTGCTCTGTTTCATCCCCCACTGTCCCATTTATTAAATGATTAACGTATCGTTCTTCACAACTATTGCTAATTTTTAAGGCTGATTGTGGTCAGATATTTTGAATGGCAATGACATGATACTAAACAAATATATATATATATATATATGCCAACATTTTTTTCCTGTTGAAGTAATAGCTTGATTCCTCCCTCTCCTTAGGCTTACATATCAGGGAATATTTTTTGTAATTAGCACTTCACACAATATTTCTTCGTCCTTGAAAATATTGCCCGATTGAAAGTAGTAATATTGCCTTTTTTAAAAGTGAAATCTTGAATCTTCCCCCTCCTGACAAAACAGAAGAAGAGGTAAAGGAAATGTCATTTTTCATAAGTTTGTATTTATTTTATTCATATACACGATCATGTATTTTCATAAGTAGCAAATTTATCACAAATCTTCAAAACATGTTAACATTCCAATTGTACACAAAGGTGCACACATGTACACATACTATAATGATCATCAAACATTGTATTGGCTAATTAGTAATTTTAGTATGGTTTTTAAGTACACATTCTATACAATTTGAGCAAATGAGTTATAAAGAATATCAATTTCTAAAAAAACATGGCAAGCTTTATGCACATTCTAAAGGTGAAAGTTTAATGTAAAGGGATCTGGTTCAAGGGATCAGTACAATGTATGTTGACTTCTGCAAAAACTCGCCAAGGGCTTATAAAAATGTGTATTTCTGTGCAAAAGGGAGGTTGTGCCAGTGGGTTTTGGGCAATTTGGACAAAGTTACGATGCCCATGAGCATGACAAGATCACCTATTTATTGTGTATTGGACATATTTTTAATGTCAGAACCTTCAAAGAAATCATTTTGTAATAGTAACAGTTTTGATCATGTTGTATAATCAGTTATGTTAAAGGAAATAATAACACAGCCTTTACCTTGTGACTTTTGAATTGGGACATTTTGTCTTTAATCTGTGCTCATTCAGCCATAAAGTGATGAATATCTATGATTTTCACACATTGTACAGGACCATTGTACCAATAGGGGTGAAGTTACTTTTTGTGTTCGGTTTATTTTGTAAGGATTTCTCTTTTTGCATTTCCATGGATAATCTTGTTACATATTTAAATTTGGTACGGTACTCATATCATACATGTTGATGATAGATCTTGATAAATATATTTTTTTTACTTATGACCATTGTTGCCTTAGAGTCACTCACTGATGAATCGTCATACAAATGTCTTGTTCTTCCAAGTGTAATAAATAATAAATAAATGCCAAACTATTTAACAATTGTACACCCATCTGTCATTTCCTACTGGTGTTTCTCTAGCTTTGATGGGTGCTGGCAGTGTGTGGTATTATTATAATTCTGAAAAGATAATCGGTGGGATGTTGCATAAAGAGTTGCGATCAGCTGATCAATCACAAAGTTGCTATTTGAACGCAAGTCAGAAAATACATGTGCATTTCGAGCCAATCAGATTTTTGCATATTTTAGGCACGTTTTCAGGCTTGCAATTAATTGCAACTCTTTTATGCAACACCCCCTGGACCCAGTAAATTTAATTAGGTATGCAATTCAGTTTGAATTTGTTGGAAGTAAAAAATTTAAAAAAGGTTTGTGCTGGTGTCATGTGAGTTTATGCATGCAGGAATTCATGGCAGTATGCTTGGGTGTGTATATGCTTGTACATTTTTGTTGCATTGAATTCAATGCAAAATTTTTTTTTTTTTTGGGGGGGGGGGGGGGGGGGGTGGCGGGGCAAATTCGCTCCGAGCCCCTGCCTGTGTACGTGTGTATACTGTATGTGTGGACATACATGTAAGTAAATCTCTGTGGAAGTATGTGTGCGTGCATGTGTGTGTGTGTGTGTGTGCGTGCATGAGTGTGTAAATTGTGCACGTAAATCTCAAGAACTGAATACATACTACTGTAGTTTGCTTACATCAACCATTGCACGATGGAGCCCCTACAAAATATACAATGCACAAACGCTACAATATTTCATTTCAACCAGTTTAACAGAATAAATAAGTTACATGTAAATGTATCTTCAAACATACTGAATAAGGAGGTCTTAATAGTCGAGCATGACATAAAACACACACACACGGAAAACAAAAGTGCATATCAAAAATATTGAAATATACATGTACATGTATTGCAACTATCTGCATTTTTATCATCTGATTTTACTGCCAATAGTTTTGATTAAAAACAAATATTAAAGATAAATTACATGTACGTATATGTTTTGATAATTTATGCTTTTGCCTAAAACCCCTATATTAAGTGCACTGGCTATTCTATCACACACAATAACTGATATGTACATTCACATTATCATTATTTCAGCTTCAGTTATTTTACCACACCTTATTACAGTATATTGAATTATCAGACAAACTTGCTATATATATCCTTGGAATAGGCTACTCAAACGGAACAATAACAATTATAGAGCAAAAGAGTAGAAAAATAGGATTTGAAAGTTGTCTGGAAACGAAGAGAAGCTTGAAGGTAGTGTTTTACAATTTAAGAATTAATCACAAGAAAGTAGAAAGAAAAATCTTACAGGGGAAGTTTCTACAAGCTTTTAAAGGGATCTAGTAACTTTGTTGAGATGTGCAAAAAGTGATGAATGGTTGATACAATGTATACTGTTGTTATCTCATATGTCCTCAGGGTATTGTGTGAAAATTTCAGGTCAAATGGACAATGTATGGCCAAGTAATGAGCGAAAATGCAAAGTGATATTGGGTGATATTCACCAACTCACTGCATTCACTTTGTACAGGGATGAAAATCTCGCCCGGAGATTTTCTTATCTAAATACTTCAATCATACATATCTTTGTAATGAAAGGGAAATTTGAAAAACCGAAAGCTGTCCCATGATTTTATTGTTAATACGAATACAACAAGGTATAAAGGAACCGCTAGAATTACAATTTTATTTTGAGGATTTGGACAATGTTACTAAGTCCCTTTAAGCAGGTTGTGTGAAAAGGGAACAATTTTAGATACCTAATTATAGCGAAAGTTTGAGCAGATTTTGATAATCCAATCAAGAATGATGATTTTTCAAATTTTTGATAAATTTTGTTTGCTGCCCTCTTAGTCGGCACTTTGACAAATCTGTGATGTCACAGAGGAACAACTTCCATTGTAACTGTACAACAAAACTTCACTTTTCATGAAAACAAATCGTCCCTCTACTCTCATTCTCTGCCCCTGCGGGTCCGGGGATAGAATTGGCCCGATGTATTCCCTGCATGTCGTAGGAGGCGACTAAAAGGGACGACCTGTTTGCCGTGGGTTGCGACCCGTGTCGGTGGAGAAGAGGGTCCTGGTGATTGAGTGGCGGCTGGACTGCGGTCCCTCCAAAACAACACGTCACTTTGGCCTCAGATTCGCCTAGTCGGGAGGTTTTTACAGGCCTGGTTTAAACCAATCGGCTGGTGGTGTCCAGCCCTAAGATACTAGTTTAGCTGGTTTATTTCTCGGTGTTTTTCGATGCGTGATTTTTAGGTTCTGTATTGCTCGATCTTGAGTGGTATGGTCTTGAGTAGATTGATTTTGAATTTTGTTTGGTGTAGTATCTTAGAAGGCGACTGCTTAGGTCAATCAGGGTGGATTTTGGTCTGCTCTGAGTATAGCGCTGCTGTATCTCTGGCGTCGGTATGAGTGATTGTCCTTATATATTTGGCGCCCCCTTGTTGGACTCCGTGGTGGGTGGGGAGCAATAGTGCTGAATTAAATATAAATTATATGGATGATTCAAAACAATCTAACAAGAGGAGCAGGAGAGACTCGGGTACAGACCCTGTGTCAGCTGGTTTTCCGCGGTTTTTGGTGATCCAGGGTAGCGATCCTAACAAGCCCCTGAAATTGTCGCCGTTTGCTGTGAGTAAGGGTGTGGAATCGCTGGCCGGTTCTGTGAAGTCAATTCAGCGATTGAGATCGGGGGATATCTTGGTAGAAGTCGAGAGGGCCGCCCAGGCTAGTAACTTGCTTAAGGCTGGCAAATTTGTTGACACTCCCGTCAAGGTGTCCCCTTACAGGACTCTGAATTCGTGCAAAGGGGTGGTTCGCTGCCCAGAACTTAGGGACTGTGACAGTGAGGAGATCCTTGAGGAATTAGCTGACCAGCAGGTTATAGATGTGTATCGAGTAATGGTTACCCAGGATGGAATTAAGAAGCCAACCAACACCCTATTCTTGACATTCAATAGGCCCAGTATTCCCCAATACATTAAGGTTGGCTATTTGCGTGTTAAGGTCGATTTTTACATTCCAAATCCCATTCGCTGCTTTGGGTGCCAAAGGTTCGGTCATTTCAAAAGTTATTGTCGGAGGGGTGAGTGTTGTGAGAAGTGCGGTAGGGATGCTCACGAGGGCTCTGCCTGCCAGGGCCCAGTGAGGTGCGTGAATTGCGATGGCGATCATCCCGCCAACTCGCGGGCGTGCCCGAAGTGGATTGAGGAGAAGAGAGTCCAAGAGATCAAGACTAAGGGTAGCCTGTCGTACCCGGAGGCTCGGAGGCTATACCAGACTCAGCATGCACAAGGATCTACGTATGCGGACAGGGCTAAACAAGTAATCAACAACCCAACAAGTAATCAACAACCTAAAGCGGCTAACCAGCAACCGAAAGCGGCTAGGCAACCTGGCACTGCAGCGGCCACCCAAACCGACTTGACCTGGTTGAGTGGTGGCTCCCCTGTGTTGCTGGAAGTTGGTGGGGCGGCGGGTATAGGGAAGCAAACGCAGACTAAACTTGACAAACAATTTAAACAACAATGTGACAAACAAGGGGGAGTGAGGGAGTCGAGGCCTAGTGCCAAGACTGGCCGGCCTGCTGGCCGCGGTAGAAGTCTGTCTCAGGACCCCCCTGTAAGGCATGCCCCTCCGCCTGGTGGGGCACCAACCACGGGAAAACCTGCACGACCGCCTGACGTGGTTAGGAGCAAGACACCAAAAGTGATAAAACAAAAGCAGGGGTCTGTTGACCCGATAATGAGTAAGAATAAGTTTGATGTGTTGGAGTCTAGTATGGACTTGGATATTCCGAGTACCATACCCTCACCCAAGACTACTGTGGTAAAGGTTAAGCCTACTGCTCAGTGATGGATGGAAAGGGGAGGGCTGTGCTGCAGTGGAACTGCAGAGGCATTAAGCCAAACTATGAAGAAGTGAAATGTTTTTTGGCAGACTACACTCCCCATGTAGTCTGCTTACAAGAGACTTACCTTAAGGAGACTGACCAAATTACCTTTAAAGGTTACGATGTGTATGATAAAAAGGCTACGTCGGTTGTAGACGATAGACCGACGGGAGGCACGTCCATATTAGTTAAAAGAGGGTCTCCGCATGAGGTGGTCCAGCTCACCACTAGCCTTCAGGCTATCGCTGTGAAGGTCACACTCCATCGTACGGTAACGATATGTTCAGTCTATATACCCCCGAGGTATAAGCTGGGACAAGCTGAAATTGATGCACTGGTTGATCAACTCCCCACACCTTTTCTTTTATTAGGGGATTTTAATGCTCATAGTGTGCTCTGGGGGTGTAGAGATTCTAATCCTTTGGGCCGCACGATGGAGTCTGTGTTGGAAGCATTTGATTTGTGTCTCCTTAATGATAAGTCTCATACTTACCTTCATCCTGCTTCAGGATCTACATCGGCTATAGATTTGTCTATCTGCTCCCCATCTGTCTTTATGGACTTCCAGTGGAAGGTCCATGGCGACCAATGTGGAAGCGATCATTTCCCTATATTTCTTGATATTAATAGGCCAATGCCGGAGGAGAGAGTCCCAAGGTGGCAACTCAACAGAGCGGACTGGCTGGCATTTACTACCCTTTGTTCTTCTGTCATTAATGATGAGATTTTTAGGGATCTGGAAGATCCATTGGCCTTTTTTGCACACTCACTGGTTGATATAGCGACGCGAACGATACCTAAATCCTCACCTACTCCACACAGTAGGCACAAACCCTGGTTTACTGCTGCGTGTAGAGAAGCCATCAAATGTCGGAAAAAGGCATTGCGGAAGTTTAGGCGTCGGCCTACAGCTAGTAACCGGCAGGATTACCAAAAGGCTCGTGCAAAGGCACGCCGTACTATTAAGAAGAGCAAACGGGAATCCTGGAAGCAGTATGTCTCTAAACTCACTACTCGCACACACGTTAAACACGCATGGGAAATGATTAGGAAAATAAGTGGGAAACAACAGACTAGCACTACTGTACACTTAAATAAACGTGATGGAACAAAATGTACAGAAAGGCAGGGCATTGCTAACTTGTTAGCGGATGAATTTGAGTATAACTCGTCTAGCAGTCATTATTCGCCTGCGTTTCGGGCATTTAAAGACCTGGCAGAGAAGCAGAAACTTGACTTCCTATCAGATAATACAGAAGATTATAATAACCCTTTTGTTCTTAGTGAATTAAAGGACTCTCTCGGCAGATGTCATGACACTGCTACAGGGCCTGATGAAATTCATTACCAGTTTTTGAAACATTTACCCGAGGTATCCCTCCAAGTGCTGTTAGGAATTTTTAATAAGATATGGAGCTCTGGTGACTTCCCCGATTCATGGAGAGAGGCTGTGATTATCCCGATCCCGAAGCCTGGCAAGGATGCCACAAACCCAACCAATTACCGTCCTATATCGTTAACTAGTTGTCTATGTAAGACCATGGAAAGGATGGTTAATGCTCGTCTAGTGTGGTTTCTGGAGAGGAATGGACTGTTTTCTAAACATCAGAGTGGTTTTCGGCAGAATCGTAGTACGACAGATCAAATTGTTCGTCTGGAATCATTTATTCGGGATGGCCTCGTCCGTGGACACCATGTGGTGTCTGTCTTTTTCGACCTTGAAAAGGCGTATGATACTACTTGGAAACACGGTGTCCTGAGGGACTTATACGATTCTGGCCTGCGCGGCAGACTGACTTTATTTATTCAAAACTTCCTGTTGGACCGGGTTTTCAGGGTCCGCCTTGGGACTGTCCTGTCCGAGCTACACAGTCAGGAAATGGGTGTGCCACAGGGTAGCATTCTGTCAGTCACCTTGTTTGTCTTGAAGATTAATAGCATCACTGAGGCAGTTAATTTTGGGTTTGATAAGTCCCTATTCGTAGATGACTTCTCGATCACGTACTCGTCGCCGTGTATGGCTGCCATAGAGGCTCGGATGCAAGGGTGTCTCGATAGGGTTGAGCGGTGGTCAAATGAGAATGGTTTTCGTTTCTCTAAAACAAAGACTGTGTGTATGCATTTTTGTAATAAACGAGTACTCCACCCTGACCCTCAGTTGAAGATAAACGGTTCTCTTATCCCTGTTGTTCAGCAGACACGCTATCTTGGTTTGGTATTTGACAGTAAGTTGAACTTTAAGGCCCACATTGACTACTTGTGGCAGAAATGCCGGCAGGCCTTGAATTTTCTGAAGGTTGTATCAAAGATGGACTGGGGCGCGGATCGTGTGGTCTTACTACGTCTTTATAGGGCTTTTGTGAGATCCAAATTGGATTATGGTTGTACCGTCTATAGCTCTGCTCGTAAGTCCTACCTTAAAAAGCTCTTGCCCATTCAGAATCACGGACTCCGACTCTGTCTGGGAGCTTTCCGCACTTCCCCGATGCAAAGTCTGTATGTCGAAGCCAATGAACCTCCCCTCCACCTTAGGTGGGAAAAGTTATCACTTCAGTATGCACTTAAACTTCGAAATAATCATAATAATCCAACATATGACAGAACATTCCAGCCCCGATACTCTACCTTCTATGCTAGTAAGCCTTCGGCTATACCTCCCTTTGGGTTGCGTATTAAGGGTGCCTTTGCTCAGATATGCCCTGCCCCCGAACATATAGCGCCATTTGAGCTCCCTAGTACACCAGTGTGGACGCTTGGTGAAGTGAGTATAGACTTTACGTTAAGAGAGTTTAAGAAAGGGCTGACTAGCGACCTTGTGTTTCAGTCTAAATTTGGGGAACTACGGGAAAAGTACAGTCAGTATTGTGCCGTGTATACGGATGGGTCCAAAGTCTTGGAGAGGGTGGCAGCAGCAGCCACAAGCTGTCACATTCGCCGACAGGTTAGATTGCCTGACAATGCGTCCATATATACAGCGGAGTTGTTTGCACTTAAGATGGCATTTAACTTGATTTATAGTTTGGATGGCGATCACTTTGTTATATTTACAGATTCTTTGTCCAGTCTACTTGCCTTGCGAGGTCGGAGACTTAACCACCCATATATATTTGAATTGTTGGATGCTTACACAGAGCTGATAGAATGTGAGAAGTTTGTTGTTCTGGCTTGGATACCAAGCCACACCGGTATCAGGGGAAATGACAAGGCTGATGCGTTGGCAAAGGAAGCCCTTCATGGGGATGTCGCGAACATAAGAATACCTTACACAGACTATAAGGCCAATATAAATAGTTACATAAGAAATAAATGGCAGACAATATGGGACGCTCAATCTGAAAATAAACTACATACCCATGAGCCGGTAGTTGGACTGAATAGTACGAACCCCCTAGCTAAGCGCAGGGAGGACATTGTATTGACCCGAGCTCGCATCGGCCACTCATACTATACTCATGCATATTTGTTAAAGGCAGAAGGCGTACCTTACTGTATTCCTTGCGATTGTCGGCTCACTGTTCGTCACATTCTTGTGGATTGTGTCGAATACGCCCATATCCGTGGGCGGCACTTTGATGCCCCAGATTTACGGGTCTTGTTTCAGACCGTGCCTCGTAGTACAATACTGCAGTTTTTGAAGGAGATAGATCTTTATAGACATTTTTGAAATGTACTTTGTTAGTATATATAAGGAGGGGCTGCTTCGGCAGTTGTACCCTTGGGTAAGGTGCTTTACCCTCATTTGCCTAGTCTTTCGGAGGAGACTTTAAGTCGTCGGTCCCGTGTATGGGAGGACTAATCCTCGTGCACGCTAAAGAACGCACCTCATTTTTTCGTAAAGAGCAGGGAGAAATCCCGGTGGGTGTTTACACATTTAAATAACAGTGCGTGGTTCAGCTTAGTTAAACAGGCATTGCTACTGTGGCATTATTGCCTTAATTGAAAACTAGCTTTGCTCTATTTGGGGTAAAGCTTACCTACATGACACGATATAACACACTTAGTGTTGAAGTGTCGTTAAACATTATTTCCATTCCATTCCATTCTACTCTCATTCTCAGATATACATGTATGCTAGAGAAGAGGTAAATGTGCATGCTGGTCCAGTGAAATCCACACAAAATTTGTAAAAATAAGAAAATATGTGTACAAAGTCAGTGGAAGGTTGTTCCTACTACGGCATCACAGATTTGGGCAAATTGCTATCTAGAGAGGGTGGCAAACAAAACTTTTGCTCAAACTTTCACTATTTGGGCTTCTAAAATTGTTCTCCTTTCAATCAATCCACATTAGTACTTGGGGGAACTTCCCCTTTAATTGCATGCAGATAATTTAAGTAATTTTGCTTGAAATCAACAAAGAAAAACACACTTAGTTTAAAGGGATAGTTGAGTTTTGGCAGAGAGGGCGCTACATAAAATTATTTTTTGTGAGATAATGAAAAACTGAGTGTAAAATTTGAAAGAGCATAATATTTAAATGACAGAATAAACTTTATTTGATCAAAATCGGTTCAGAAATGGCTGAAATATCCATACACATAGCCATTTGTAATAAATGTGGGGCCCCACACTTATTCAATAATTTTGAACCAGCCGTAAAAAAAAAAAAAAAAATGCTTCCTCTTTTCAAAAAGTTACAAAATAGGTATTTAAATAGTTGTTGATTATCTCTCTATCTAATCACTATTTCAACAAAACATATATGCACAATATTATATTCAAAATGGTTGAAACCGATGAGTGTTTACAGAGCGCCCTCTTGAGTTTTAACGGCTCTTTTTTAATGATAACAGGATCTTTACTAAGTAATTGGTAATTTTGTATTCCTTTCGAGTTTGTAATGTAATGATGCAGGTTTTGGTTACTAAATTCAGTTTGACCAAAACTGTACTCTCCTTACCAGAACTCAACTATCCCTGTAACTACAAAATATAAATACAGAATGCCCAAACAGACCTGCTTTTAAGCTATATAAAATCATATTTTTTAAACGTACCAACAACTTAGTTGTAAGTAGAAAATAGGAATATATCATGGAAATCACTTTCTTAAAGACAAAACCATACATATTGACTATTATGTATATTTTGAATTCTACACATGCAGCAAAAAACTTAAGTTTTAAGGTAATTTATGTATCGTGGAAATGCATACCAATACAAACATGTAGATCGGCAGCTCAAAAACGTTATTTTAATACACAAATCATTCAAGATATGTAATAATTTTTGATTGACACAATGTATTTTTGCCATTGACCTGAGCCTAACTCAAGGAAAGCTACCATTTCTATCACACAAGGCTAGTATGCAATGAAAATAACAGGCAATATAAAGAGTTGCTTTTACACAGAGAACATGACATTTGATTATGATAATAATAGTCCTGCATTCATACTGGCCATCAAACCAGATATTATATTCAGAGGCACATTATACCATTAAGTATATTGCTTTAGTCGAGCTGCCTTGCAGGTGCATCAGACATTTCAAGGAATAATATCCTGCCTGGTGCCTATTTACTACACCTGGGGGGTGTTTCACAAAGATCCTAAGTTGAACTTAACTCTAAGTTGGACTTAACAAGTATGGAAAGCCATTAGTTTCTTTAAAAACAATTATAAAAGTCCTTTTAAAAGGCATACAATGTTGTTTCAAATCACTAATATTTGTCTATTATTTCATGTTCTTGATTGCAACATTTATGAAAAGTCTAAAACTCTTGTTTTTATGCCTTGGAAAATCTTTTATTCCAAGACTACAAATGGCTTTCCATATTATTTTAAGTCCAATTTAGTGCTAAGTTCATCTTAGAGACGCTTAAAGCGCTTAGAGACTTAAATTTATTTTTTGTGATTATGCACTATATAAAAACGGTTTATTATTATTATTATTAGGATCTTTGTGAAACACCCGAATGGGTTGAGAGCAGCAGCAAATGTGGATGAAGTGTCTTGCTGAAGGACACGCATGCTGCGGTTGGAAATCAAACTCACAACCCTCGAATAGAAAGGCAAAGGCCTGACCTACATACCACAACACACCCACCTTGGGGATGTTTCATAAAGATCCTAGGTTGAACTTAACTCTAAGTTGGACTTAACTAGTATGGAAAGCCATTTGTAGCCTTTGAATAAAATATATTCAAATGCAAAAAAAGGAAGTATTTTCGACTTTTCTTAAATTTTACATGAAGAAAATGAAATCTCCCATGATAATAGAAAATAGTGATGATTTGCATCAACATTTTACGCCTTTTAAAGGAACTTTTACCAATAGTTTTCAAAGAAACTAACGGCTTTCCATAGTTTTTAAGTCCAACTTAGAGTTAAGTTCAACTTAGGATCTTTGTGAAACACCCCCCCCCCCCTTATCTGAGCAAGAGATATTTGTTCTACATGAAGTCTGGTATCTACAATTTAAATTCAATTTAATTAGTATGGAAACCCCTCTCAAAGTTGTCTGAGAGCCTTTTAAGTCATTTTATGTTTCTTTCTTGATTAATTTAGGGAAGAAAGAGAGTTTATGTAATTAAAGTTTTCCCCTTTTTCAATATCGCACAAAATATTTGTTTTAATGTAATAAAAATAAAACATTGGAGTTTAGTCACTGTGCTGTTTGCCCAGTCCCTTGCGATAGATTTGCAATAGATTTGAACAGAAAATGTATACAATGTCACAGTAGATCAACTCGCACATTTTTAAATACAATATCTTTACTATTTGTATGAAACTAGTATCAAACTACACGAGGCACTAAAACGGAGTCTATATAAATCTTTGTGTTATATTTCTATTCATATTTAATTTCATTATAATTCTGTTTAGTTTATATTATTTATACTTTGGGTGAAAACAAAGCTCACTGTACAAAAACAAATTTTCTATTACTATTTTAGCATGGAAATAAATCTGTATTAATATTTTGGAGGTAAATTTATCCACACAGCGAACACCAGCTTCAGACAAATTCTTTGTAAAAAAACAAAAACAACAACAGCAACAATCTATCACCATTTTAGTAATCGTAAACACACCCTTTGGTGATGGCAGTCTAAGCATTCTTTCCCAACTTACTTTATTTACATAAAATCACCCATTGATAAAGCCAAGTCTTCATCATTATTCCATAGAGAAGACAAGACATTTGCATCTGCAAAATGAGTTGTAACTACAGATGATGACATGTTTGTAACATAGTCCATCTGTATTATAACCCTTGCATTAGATAAATAGCCTTTGAGAGCGCAGCAAATACAGATGTCCAATATGAACTGGAAAACAGCCTCTATCTATCTGTGCATGTCTTTAAGCCCACCACATTTTGCTCGCGCCACACTGCAACAGGTAGTTTGATATTGCAAACTTGCCCGGATCCACTTGTACAACTGACCTGCAGAGCCAGTCATGTGGATTTGACATGTTGAATCTTTACGACGGGTTGCGGCTCTGCATTGAAGTTTCAACCAATCACAAAGCAACATGCAGGAGTTTAATAGTGGTGTGATCGGTTGGTTTGCAGTGTCCAATTATACAGCAGGTCATGTACTCTGCTTATATCTCACAAAGGTGTAATGGATGTAAAGGATATAATATAATAACATACAATTAAGTTATAATCCACTTCACGCTATGATATCCTGAGTTCATCCTCCTATTTTGGCATGGAGAACATGTCAATCAGTTCCTTGAGAGAGATACCCTTGCACCACACGATGCAGTGCTCTGCATTGAGAGTCCATTTAGTTCTGATAAATTGGTACCAGACTCCTGATGTCTGCGCTATAAAATCCCGAGTACATCTCCTATCTGGGCATAGGGAACATGTCAATCAAATCCTTGGGAGAGATACTCTTGCATCACATATTGCAGTGCTCTGCACTACTGATCTGCATGTCTATTGAGTCCTGATATACTTTGCGCTCTGAAATCCCGAGTCCATCTCCTATCTGGGCATGGGGAACATGTCGATGAGTTCCTTGGGAGAGATACCCTTGCTCCTGGCGACGGTGTGCTCTGGCATTCTCTTTCCTCGTTCCAGTGGGAACTCGATGGGACACGGATGAGACCCGCCCTGAAAGTATAAAAAACAACAAATTGTAAGGGGTTAAAAAGTTACATGAAAGCCAAACACTGACATTTTTGCTTGCTGATAATAACTTTGTAATATCACTGTCACTTCTAGTCGCCTATTCCCTCTTGGGTATCACTAATACTAGAAATAATCAGTGTTTTGGGGACCTCTATCATCTATTTCGACTGACCACTGGAGGCTGCCATGTTTTCCAACTGTACCATATATGCAATGTCATCTGAGCATGCACTAACACAAATGGATTATGTAAACACTGACATAGCAACAGACTTGAAGGTTTAAATACTTACATGTACCATCCAGAAGAGGCAGTAGCAATGACAGCAAAGCTGGAGATGATCGGCAAACTCTTTTCTCCTCCATGCTTGGTCCTTGTAGACCTTCTTCCAATCAATCTAACATACTCTATCAAACCCTATTACGTAACCACTGACATAGCAACAGACTCAAAATGTTACATACTGACCATCCAGAAGAGGCAGTAGCAGTGGCAGCGGAGCTTGAGTTGGTCGGCAAACTCTTCCCTCCTCCCGTGCTTGGTCCTCAGCCGCTTGTAGACCTTCTTCCATGCATTCTAACATATCCCTCATCCAACCCTGTCATAGCAACAGACTCAAAAGGTGAAATACTGACCATCCAGAAGAGGAAGTAGCAATGGCAGCAGAGCTGAAGCTGATCGGCAAACTCTTCCATCCTCACATGCTTTGTCCTCGGCCTCTTGTAGACCTTCTTGCAATCAATCTTACATACTCCGCCCAACCCTGTTACATAACCACTGACATAGCAACAGACTCAAAGGTTGAAAACTAACCTTCCAGAAGAGGCAGTAGCAATGGCAGCAGAGCTGGAGCTGATCAGCAAACTCTTTTCTCCTCCATGCTTGGTCCTTGTAGAGCTTCTTCCAAATCAATCTAACATACTCCCCATAACCCTGTTACGTCACCACTGACATAGCAACAGACTCAAAAGGTTAAATACTAACCATCCAGAAGAGGCAGTAGCAATGGCAGCACAGCTGGAGCTGGTCGGCAAACTCTTCCCTCCTCCCGTGCTTGGTCCTCAGCCGCTTGTAGACCTTCTTCCAGTCAACCTCACTCTCTAGCTTGTTCTTCGGAATGGCTGCAATCAGCTATAACAAGAACATATAAAAAGACATTTATGGTATCAATCAGCAGGACAGTTTATCAGCATTAGTTTATCATACAAAGAACATTTTTAAAGCTTTGACAATTTCGCCTGTCATCTTCATTGCCTTCTTCAGTGTTGTAAACTGACTTGAGCTTTCTTACGTTATATTGCATTTCCAAGGGCTTATTCCTGATATACATACATGTATGTGACAATCTCTACCTTTACAAAGACAAAATAACTACTCCCCAACAATTATGTCCCCCCTTCACCGTACCTTTTCCTCACCTTCCACTGACGGCCCTCCACAATGTCCACTCATTAGACAGGCTATGCAGGAGTTTATTAGCCACTCCAGTCTGATGATTCTAGTTTTTTACTCAATACCTCTTGTCTTTCTTCCTTTTTTTTACTATCTTATTGCCTTACCCCATCCACAATGTATCACTTAATTAGTTAATTTTCATTGCTATACTGTCTCATACAAATCTTACATGAGCTTCTGAGAAGTGGAATTTGCAGAAGTCCCTCCACAACGTCCACTCGTTGGACAGGCCGTGTAAGAGTTTGTTGGCCTCTCCGGTGTGTGTGATGTCTCCGTGGTCCTGCATCCTCTTGAAGATCTGCCGAAGGCATTCCTCTGGAAGGTCTGTGAGGAGGACACCGTTGTTGTCATCTTCTCTCTGTAATTAGGAAAACAAATATAAGAAGAGATAATGTTAATACAAATAAGGACAATATGAAAACTGATTTTGAGACTAGAACTTAATCTGAAATTGAGTACGCTTCAGGACCTCTCGAAAGTCCACAATCCTCTTAATGATTTGCAGAAGGCATTCCTCATCCTCTGGAAGGTCTGTCAGAAGGACACCGTTGCTGTCCTCTTCTCTCTGTTATTAATCATACAAATATAAGAAGAGATCATTTGAATACAAATAAAGACATTTTCCAATCTGATCATAAGACTGGAACTTGTTTCCTCTTGTTATTAACCACACAAAGATTAGAAGATATAATTTTAATTCAAATAAGGACAATTTCAAAACTGATCTCCAGACTGGAACTGAAATTGAGCACCTTCAAGGATCTCTCTGTGGTTCTCGATCCTCTTGCCAGTTTGCCAGTTCCAGCCTGTCTTTCCACTGATGTAACTTAGCAATTCGAATCAAATCAAATAAATTCATATCTAATCACAGACAATCACAATCAAATCAAATAAATAATGTACCTCATCATACTGAATGTTGTCGAGTTGGTTGAGCCAGACGTGTGCGATGTGGTAATGGCAGTTCCAGCCTGCCTTGCCACCGATGTAACTCTTGGTGTTTATCTGTAGCGCCTTCAGTAGTTCCTTGATGATCCTCCGCACCTGGTTCACATTGTATTTGGTTTCCACGGCTACAAAAGTGGAGAGAAAAGTTTAAACTTTGAAGTTATCCACTGACTTGAGATTTTTCCAAAAGCGATATTTGAGACTTTAATCATGTATACCAATATCATTGTAAGATTCTTCTGAATGATGTGTGAGTTTCATAGAAAAGGAACAATATTTACCTGGTAAAACAAGTAAAACTTGATGTCAGATGGTACTATTCCCATCAATTTTGACTACTGTAAACATTTTTAAAAAAAACGTTCCAGAACCTGTTTCATTTAATATATCTCCGTAATCAAAACCCATTTTATTCTACTATTACCATAAGCCAAACAATTAAGTCGAGATAATGGTTCAGGGCTCTGATATACAGTACAAGATTCTTGTAGAATGTCATCATTTATTTTTTTAGTTGACAAAAGACATCATTATTAAATTATTTGAACATTGTTTTGCCTTACCCACATTGACTGCTTCCTCAACGATGCCGAAGAGACACTTTAGGGCCGACGCACTGAGGGACAGGAAGTGGACCTGTAGCACCAGTTCCAGGAACTGATTAAAATAAAAAAATTAAGTAAAAACAAACATAAAAACATGAAAGTGAAGCAATTCTCCTAAACCTCCATGGCCGAACCGAACAAGCCTGCAACATTTTTGTTAAAGATGAGTTGATAACAAGGGGTCTACCGATCTACGGAAGGACATAAATTGACATCCATTTGGTTACCACCGTCAGGAGCTTATTTACAAAAAGAAAACAGGAAAACAAAATTGTGTTGTGTCAAATACATTGTTGATAGTAAAAGTTATTTGATATAACGAAAGCATAACACTTTCATTATTATTTTTTTGTCATCATCATAGTCATCATCATCATCATCATCACCATCACCATCACCATCACATCACCATCACCATTACCATCACCATCATCATCACCATCATCATCTTCATCATCATCAATGCCACAGCCACCGCCACCGCCACCACCACCACCACCACCACCATCATCATTATCATCATCATCATTTTTAATTATATCACTTACTCTGCACACATAGTTGAACCTGCTCAGCTGATGGAGGGCTGAGCAGAAGTCAAGCTTGAGTAGGATTTCTCCAATCGTGATGTACTGAGACCTCTGTCAAATGAGAAAAATGAGTTCAAAATAAATCAAGGGAATAAGGCTTATTACGAAGGGGAAACAAAGAGTTGGGTTCTTATACGTTTCTACTCCTCATTAACTGTTCATTAATACTGTAAGTAGGGGGCTTGGGAGCACATGCCCTCCCCCCCCCAATAATTTTAAGAAAAAAAACAAAACAATATGAATCATAGGGGACATATTTTGAAAACAAAGAAATACATAAGGTGTGCCCCCAATCATTTTGCGTGCCCCCTCCCCCCCCCCCCCCCCCCCAATCAGTCCGATCACGCTACGCCACTGACTGTATTGATGTCTTGATTGGCACCATTTAGCCTACCCATTCAGGCTGGTTCTAAACGTTATCAGGCAAGGGTCTATGGAGTATAGTATATGACATTTTTTGGAGTTTATGACTCCAGAAGCAAACATATTCCTTAATGGGTTAAAATGTTACATTTTCCGTTCACTGTATGTAAAATTAAATAAAGAAGACAAGTTATTAAAAATCTGAATTATAATCTTAGAAATCTGAGAATTACACTATATAGTCAGAAATAATAACAAATTATGTACAATGGCGTAGCCAGGCATTTCCACAAGAGGAAAGAAGGGAGGGGGGGCTCCAACAAGGGGGAAAAAAAATCGACCTACTCTCGGCTAACAAACAAGTTATTACCGGGTCTTGGGGGGGGGGTGCCCAGGAGACCCCTCGCTACGTCACTGTTTATGTAATTTGTATATACATGTACCTACCTCTCTTCCTGCTCCCTTGGGCAGAAACACGTACTGTGACAATTTGCGATCTGAAAAAGAAAATGAGAAAGTAGTTTAACAATACATACAATTTCCATCCAACAGTATATCAAATAGGCAGAAAATGCAAATAAATATGTGTGGGGAACTAATAAACCGTCGTCCAAAAAATTGTGCATTATACGTATATTCACCCAGTGAGGAAGTTCGTATTCGGATTCCACGAAGTACCACAATGCTATGCGTGACCCCTACGTGACCCGCGCTAGCTACGTCACCAGCGCACAAGTAAGAATAGCATGACCGCACACTAGGCAAAATAACCAAACCTCGCTTAAACTGACTACATGTAATTACATATTCTTCATTTTTGAGATTTTTTTCCGTGACATACATTTACAAATGTCGGCTTCACAATACCTTTACAAGAATAAGTACAATATAGTTGTAATATTATGCTAAATCAGTTAAACTCTTTTATTGACCGATATATAGTCTGATAGAGGGACGCATTCGTTTTTCATTCGTAGAATCCAAATTATAGGGCTGTTCGATCTGATTGTTTTTGTGTGTGTTTCATTCATCCCCATCCGTCAACTGGAAACTGTTTACGTTTTGTAAAAGAGGGACTGTCCCTTTAAGTCAAAGCATTTCATGTAAAATGCAAAAAAATGACAACTGTACTAGCTACAGCAGCGCTAGGAGGCAAAATAAAGCAGTAATCCATTATCAAACCCTTATGCGAATCATTGGGGGGGGGGGGGGGGGGGGGAGCTCCAACCACGTGCCCCCTGTAGCTACACCACTGCTTAAAATTGTCTATCTTTCATGCTTTCCAAAAATTCAAGATGAGATATAGTAATCAGCTTATAAAGATACATTCACAAGCATCACTTCTAATATAACATACCTCAACTAAAAATTTGCCCCCTACCCAAGTTCTTCTGACTTCATAATGTTCGTTTCTCTTTTGTTTGTCCTTTGTCATGTTCCCGAGAACCAATAATCAGATTACGGCTAGCTGAGCCGAGCTGTTTTTTATGACAGCATGACTGTCGCACAAAAAACCTCCTCTTCTGATCATCTCAATAACCCTTCTCATAGTACGATTCTAAGGAAAACTTAGCAGTGGATTATCTAAATTGAACTATTATGCAGTGATGATAGCTGGTCAAAGTAATGAAAGAGTTAACCCGTTCACTACGAGATTCTGAAATCCCCATAGACTTTGTACATAGCCCACCCGGTTCCCGTAACAACGGGTTAAGCGGAAGCCAGACAAAGACATACCGAAGACTTCTCAATCTAGATAAAGGCATCCTTTTGGGGGGGGGGGGACGGGGGGGGGGGGGGGGGGGCTGTAGGATTATGTTTCCAAGAGTGATATTTGAGACTTCAATCATATATACCAATATCATCATAAGATTCTTCTGAATAATGTGTGAAAGTCTGATCGATAAAGAACGCCGTTTATAATTCTATGTTATACATTACTGTCAGATTGTATCATCAATCGAAAGGTGTTCCATTCACAAATATCTCCATAATAAAAAAAAAATACAGCCTTAATTAATTCTTCTATTACAATACACAAGCCGAACAACTTTAGGTACAAGAATATGTTAAAGTGATTTTGATTGAATTTGACAAAGTTAATGGATCACTTTAATGCAGAAGAGACAAAGTTAAAATAAATGGAAATGAACGAGTACCTAACTCCTTGATCAGGAAAGATAAAGGAAGGGATGTTTTGCTCATCATTTGGCCCCCAACTTCACCAAAGATTCAACAAAGTTAATGGATCATTTTAATTCAAAAGAGACAAGGTTAAATAGGAAATGAACAAAAGGGGTACCTAACTCTTATCCAGGAAGGCCCGGATCTAGAAGGGATGCTTTGCTCATCATTTGACCCCCAGCTTCAACAAAGTTAACGGATCACTTTAATGCACAAGAGACAAGGGTAAGTGGAAATGAACAAAGAGGTGCCTAACTCCTCCCCAGGAAGGATCTAGGAGGGATGTTTTGCTCATCATTTGGCCCCCAGTAGTGACGTAGCGTGGTTGGACTGATTGGGGAGGGGGGGAGGGGGGGGGGGGGTAAGGGGGGGCATGCAACATTATTGGGGGGCATGTACACCTTATGTATTTCTTTGTTTATTAAAAAAATATCCACCTAAGGTTTTCTATTGTGTTTCTAAATATTATTGGGGGGGGGGGGGGGGGTACGTGCCCCCCATGCCCCCCCCCCCCCCCCCTCCATCGCCACTGGCCCCCCCAGTTTCAACAAAGATCACTTTAATGCACAAGAGACAAGGTTAAGTGGAAGTGAACAATGGGGGAACTAACTCTTATCCAGGAAGGCCCACTCTAGGAAGGGATGTTTTGCTCATCATTTAGCCCCCAGCTGATCGGGCACAGCTGTAGTCAATTAACCCCTTCCCTTTGAGATTCTAAAAATTCCCATAGACTTTGTACATAGCCCAGCAGGTTAATATAGGCAAGGGGTTAACTCCCTCAGTGGCAATTACCCATTGTGTGCATGGGGTAACAAAACTATTAACTCTCTAACCGCTATTTCAGGATTGGTCCCCAACAATCCAACATACTTTCAAAGTTGTGCACCAAAACATGCCCGGAGCAAGTTAAATTTCATAAATTGTCTAGTTTGCTTGCCCAACTGGGCAACTAAATTATTAGTCAACTACGAGAGAATAATGTAATTCTTTACGCGTGAAAATCTCATCTAGAATTAAGCGGGCAAGTAAGTTTTCTGTTTGGGCTAGTAAAATTTCAAAATCTATGATTTTACTTGCCCGAATGGACCAGAACACAACAAAGTTAGTGTGTGGGGGCTTGACCAAAATCAAACAGCAAGTACATTAATGATACATTACATTTTGCTGGCATCCAATGAGAAATTTGAAACAATTAACCCCTTGTGGCTAGAGCTGAAGGCTGATATGCTAAACATCCCTGGTATGTGAAGAATTTGTTATTTTGCCAAGATTTTGCAAGGCAATCCAACAATATAGCTCTAGCTTGCTAAAACTCTTCATCTTTTGGAAGAGTGACGGAAGACCATGAAAATCTTCTGTCCCTCATCAGTTGTTTATCATAAGTTTCAAAAAGATGGTGATGATGATGATGATGATGGTGATGATGATGATAATTATGATGATGATGATGATGGTTAAACTATCATGATGATGAAGATAATACTAAATCAACAATAATAATGAACTTAAAATAACAGCAAAAACAATAACAACAATAACAACAACAACAATAATAATAATAATAATAATAATAATAATAATAATAGTAATAATGATAATGCTTATAACATTAATAATAATTCCTAAATTATACAACCCACGTATAGCAAAAAAAAAAGAGGATATTCAATAGTTCTACATTAAACTAATTTACATCTACAAGCACACTTATATAAAGTTTAACTTATCAACACACCGATGCCAAATGTCACATATAGAAAAGACAATTCTGGATGGATGCTCCATATTCCGTGCCAAAAATCTGAGGCGGATCCCATGACTGTATAATTACACTTGAACTTTTAATGCATTTACAAGTCAAAGGAAACCTGAACCTAGATATGAAATGCGGACTTTCCTTCTCCTCCTTGTATCACAGATCACTTGGATCACTTGACCCCTTTTAAAGGGATCTAGTAACTTTGTTGACAAGTACAAAAAGTGCACGAATGATTAATAAAATGTGTATTGGAGTGATCTGATATGCCCACAAAGTAATGTGTGAAAATTTCACTTTATAAATTGGATGTTTTTTGGCTGAGATATAAGCAAATACGCAAAGTGATATTCACTATCTCATTGTACTTACTTTGTACATGGCATGAAATTATCCCATAGACAATTTCATATCTGAACACTTCAATCGTAAATATCTTTTGAACGAAATGGAAATAAAAACAAAACGAAACCTGTCCCATGCTTTTATTGTTAATACGAATACAACAAGGTATGAGGGAACCCCTAGAATTCCAATTGGATTTTTAGGAATTGGACAATGTTACTAAATCCCTTTAAAAGCATGGCCGGGGAGGGGGGAGCCATGCTGGGGGAGCCTGCATGGGTATAAACAGAATGACACAAGAGCGTGGGATGGGTATATAATCACCAAAATGTCGAATTGAGGTCAAGGAATTCCTCTACAAGCAAAGTTTTGGGTTTACCTTACAAGAGGGTCATCTGATGTTCCCCCAGAAAGGGGGGGGGGGGGGGCTTTTGGATAGTGAACATGTTCAGAAGATTTATCTATATACCTAGTTGTAGTTCTAGTTATTTGGTAATACTCATGAATGCCTGTTCAGCATCTAGATAAAACAAGCTTTTGAAATGGACCAAAATGATAGAACTTGCCCAACTGCCCAGGAGAAGGTAAATTGGTGTTTTTGAGGAAGTAAAATTTCATAAAAATTGTCTCATTTCGTTGCCTGATTTGGTTTCAGTTCAAGCAGATCAAGCTACAACCTACCATGATCAATTTTTCTTTAGTTTCAAGTACATTTTCTATTCGGGCAAGCAAACTGTGTATTTAAAAAAAATGAATGATTTTACTTGCCTGTGCAGGCAAGTAATCAAAATCAAATTAGTGCGGAGGCTTGACATATCAAATGAGACTTACACGAAGGACGTCTGCTGTTCTTCCAGAAGGGTGTGTTGGTGATGTCGCCCATCTGAGTCGCATCCCACGCAGTGTCCATCGAGTTGGTCTCCGACGCCAGCTGCCAGTTCTTGACCAGCAGCCTGGATTTAAAGAAAAATAGTAAAAAATTATAGCAACAAATAGACAAAAATATTCTTAAAATAGCACAGAAGGGTGTGTTTGTGATTACCAGCCGCCTGGATTGATTGAATGAAAAATAATGTTTACAAAAGTAAAAAAAGTAAACAAAATAGCTCAGAAGGGTGTGTTGGTGATGTCCCCCATCTGAGTCGCATCCCATGCAGTGTCCATCGAGTTGGTCTCCGACGCCAGCTGCCAGTTCTTGACCAGCAGCCTGAATAGAGTGAAAAATAGTAAATATAATAGTACAAATTGGTTAAAAATTTTAAATAGTAAAAAAACAAATACAAATCAATACTTTGAACCCGACAAGTATATTTGCTGTTGCTATATCAGGTAAACCTTGGGCAAGATTCCAGGATATACCAGGAAAGAGGAATGTATATTGATAGGAAATATGTTTATATACCACTATAGCTATTGTTTTACCAGATCTAAAGTAATGTGTATACATTTGAATATATAAATACTAAACCAGGTCCAGTCTATTTGAAAGTGTACATGCACATTATTCAGAATTACTTACCCAATCGTTGGTTGAAGTTTGGCAGACATTTTAAACTCAATAATTATTATTTTTTCCAAAAGTTTGAATTACAGATGCACACAGTGATTATAATAGCCAGCATACATGTATATGCAACACTCAACATCTATTCCTCAATCTGCGTATAATACATGTACTCCACAGAGATTCAGTTGAATCTGACTATATATGCTGGGAATAAACTACTAGGTTATACAAGTGTTCAATCAGAAAATGAGTCAATTTGTCTTTATACGTGCACGTTCAAACAATCAGCCCTACAAGATACCGGTATATACCCACACCTGTAACTAATTTGATAACATGAATATGTATGACCATATTATGACAGCATGGGTATATATATCTAGTTAGATCTATACATACTCATTATATCCTTAGTTAGTATTTGAAACAATTATTGATTAAATGAGTCACCTACCACTTGTAATTGTCTATATAATATATACTCTCATAGAAGTTACCTGGATGACATATCACCACTACCAAATATGGAAATTCCGAAATATTCACCCCTAGTTCAGAGTATTCACTGGCTGTATTGCACCATAATGTAAACACAGAGTATTTCAACCAAGTACTATACACTACCTTATATGGATAGGTATAGTCCCCATTCCACATCAAGGCACTTTACAGCGAACAGTCAGGTATTGATTTGTGTACTGTCATAGCTAGTCTATGATTCAGACCAATTACTTCACTCTCCTTTAGAGGATTTATACAATTAGTACACTTGTAGTAATTTTTAAAAATACACTTGCTTTCTCAAATATAAGTGATTTGTCAAACATTATTTCCTGATTACAAAATTTATATTCAAAACCTCACAAAATAAATGAACAGATATATCTTACAACTAATTCAAAGAACAAATTTACCTAAAATGTACTGAATCTGTCCATGATTTCTAGGGTTTTGGTATGTATACTACTAAAATTAAACTTTGGGTAGTCTGGCTGGCTTAGACAAGGAGTCTGTCTGACTTCTGATGAATATCCCTCCAAAATAGTGATGTTTTATTATGATAAAATTAAGTATTTAGAGATAGATAGCATTTCCATTTGCATATCCACTAAAAATTCCATTTGAGCAAGTTTGCTCACTGAATAAATCATATAACAAATAATCATCAGACAAAATATTTATATATTTTTTTTTTACTTTCACCCCCATCACCTTTCATATATATTTGAATACAAGAGAACATAAGGGACACTTCTTGTTTCTTTTTGGAAAATTAATTGGATTTCTTTATAAACTATACTGGGTTATCCGTGGTAGAGCATATCAGGGGGGGGGCACTATGGGGAATGTGCCCCCAAAAAATTGAATTGAAAATAAAAGCATATACTTAACAAAATAAAACATAGAATGTGCATGGAGCATATCAGAGCATATCTTGGGGGGGGGGGGGGGGGGGGGCATTGTGCCCCTCAATAAATTAATTTTTAAAAAAAAGATAAGGGGAAAATCCTGTACAAAATAAAGTAAACATAGAATGTCCCCCTCATGATAATGTGTGCACCCCCCCCCCCCCCCCCCCAACAAACAATTGGTCCGACCATGCTATGCCCCTGTCTATAAGTACATGTATATGATTTAATTGAGTAGCCATTTGAATTGTTATGGTTTGACATATCCAAGTATCAACACAATGATGGCACAGTGCCATGTTGAGGTGGAAAAGTTGGTGGGGTTGAAAGGGGGGGCACAAAATGGCAATAACGTACTCTAAGATATTTCTTTATATAGTGTGCCAAAGCTGTGATGTCACATTTGTTATAACAAGGTTATGGTTCTAGATATACACTTTGCTCTGATTCTGACTTTCAGTAGTGGATTGGAGCTGAAAGATGATGTGCAACCTACTTTACCTATCCCCCCCCCTACAAACACAAAAAAAACAAAACAAAACAAAAAAACAACAACACAAACACAAACACACATAAACACACACACACACACACACACACACACACACACACACACACACACACATTCTTGTAAGAGCCTTCAATCGGGGATATGTTTTTTTCAATGTTATAAACACCTTCAAACGGGGATATCCCGTTTGTTTAATGATGTTTGGCTTGTCCCTGGTTTGCTAGTGTGTAAACATGGCAATATGCCCAATTTGCAGGTTTAAAAATACACACACATTCACTTGCATACACACACACACACTTATACACCCACTATGTAAAAAAACGTGCAAAACGGGCATATAAGGGATATCCTTAAAAAATCATAATACCATACAGTACAGCCCTTAAGACGATCCCTGAAGCACTATACCCCCCTGTTCGGAAACCGGGGATATGCCCGGTTTCCGGAATATCCCCGTTTTGCCGGTGTTTAAACTTGTGTGTATCCCCGATGACGGTCCTTACAAACGCACACAAACATACACACGCACACAACTAAACTGTTGACATCAACTCTCTCAATATCTTGCCAAGAAAGGGCCACAGAGTTTATTGCACACATTACATGTCAATTGTTCAGAAAAGGTTGGACTTGGAGAGAGGTCGATCCAAACTTTATATGCTGTCGTTTGTCCTACATGAGGCTTCCATACTAATTATAACCTAATGCCCATGGGAACCTATTAGTTCATGGGCCCTTTATTAACTCTTTGGGTATTGCAACATCTAGAAGGGAAAAGGTTAAAGGGGTAGTTAAGTTGTTGGTATTGTACTGTACTACCCCTTTAACTTGAATTTAAGTTTTGAAAGTTGTATCATGACTCGATCAAGTAGAAACACTTGCAACATTTGAAAAACAGACAAGTATCTATACTATACCCCATAAGTAGAGAATAAATCAATAAAACAAAATATATACACATATCTGGAAAGAGTATCGGAGTTGAAGTGGAGGGGAAACTAAAAAGAGACATTTGTCATATCAACATGAAATATAATCACCGGACTTTACCGGTAGTTTGTAAATTGAACTACACAAAGAAATATAATTTCAAATGACAGAACAAAGAAAAATCCCACTTGAAACAAAATCATACTTAATGCTAAAAATGTTACTCATTGCGGAATTAGTATCATTAATAATATCGCTAATGATATTCGTTTGTCTCGCAATCATACTTGTTTGTGAAAGATTTGGCCTTTTAAAAATTCTTATCAACATAGAAAATGGCCATTGTTATGAGATAAATAATTGTTCAGTCAAGGCTACATAAAGAGGACAAAGGGAACCATGAAGTTTACAATTCGTATTAAATAAATGTTCACAGAAATCGAATAATGACCGATTGGGCAACTAAATTATTGGTCAACTATGAGAGAATAATGAAATTCTTTATCTAGAAGTAACTGGGCAAGTAACTTTTCTATTTGGGCAAGTCAAATTTGAACAGTTATGATTTTACTTGCCCAAACGGGCCAGTAGAGAAAAAAGGATATTGTGAAGGCATAATTTGCAGTGCACTAAAGGACAGACGGATGACCTTTGTTTTGTTTGTTTGATTACCTAGTTCCAGTTGCACCACAATGATGGACATTTGCCAAAGATTTGTCCACATTATATGGTAGCCAATCAAATGGAATATCCTATCAGCCAAAAAAGTGGTGCAACTCATTATTGACACTTGAGGGAGGGGGAGGGGGGGGGGGGGGGGCAAATAAAGGCCTCACAAAAGGGGGCAGCCTACATTTAGCGGCTCTGGAAAAGTAAACTCTGTGAACATATAAATATCTACTCGCACTTCTACATTTAATTTGAGGTACAAAGTATGGGGCGGGGGAGGGGGGGGGGATGGTGGTGGTCTCACTGTTGCCCCCCCCCCCCCCCCCCCAAAAAAAAAAAAGCTACTGGACCTAAAGAAAATAAGTATCAAGTACACAGCATCCTTCATTGATATCCTGAATGTTTTTAATCCTGCTATTAATTATTATTTTAGTAAGTTCTTTGACTTCTTTCCCACTTTAACTCTAGTTATAAATACTACCAAGATTTTACCAAATCTAATCATCAACTTTGATTTAGGGGCCCTGTTACACTTTAAGGTTTATTCAATTAAATAGTTAAATTTAGATGTTACTTATGGAAGTTTAATCTGTGCACCTTTCTTTGAATATCAACCCAGGTTATGTGGATTAATAAGCTCATACTGTTCATCAGACATGGACATGGACATAACTTGAGTAACTAACACACTTGATAAAGTCATTAATATTTCATCAGGCTGGTCCCGTTTGTTTTGTTGCACGAGTTGTGATGATGATCATGGTCATTGGTGGTAAGTGCATATCTATAAACAGTGGCGTAGCATGGTAGGAGTGATTGGGGGCACACACAATATTGGGGTGGGGGGGGGCAAACCTTATCAACATTTCCCCCTCATGTTTTGTTTTGTTTTTATCAAAACAAATTTTTTTTTTTGGGGGGGGGTGTATTTTTTTTTGGGGGGGTGCACCCCCCCCCCCCCCCCCTGTGGCTACGTCACTGCATCTAAACATGCTCACTACATCCTTGTTATGTGAACTCAGGGAGCTAGACTGACTGGTTCCTCCATGTGGTGTATTGACTATTGTCTTGTAATGTGTTCTATTTAAATACAACTGGGTGGGGATCTTACATGCATGGTCTTGATCATCATTCTACTCATCATCTTTGTTTTCTTGTGTCTTATGAGAGTGAGTCATCAAAAAGCATACATTATACTGTATTGTATACATGCCATTGTTGTGATTTGTATCTAGTCTATATAGATAAATATACCCACAGACACCATACTTTGAAAGAGCTCTATATATACTTGTTATTTTATTCATACATGCATCAGTAAATTTCAGGTCTACTAATCAAATATAAAATGTAATGATTTAGTATTCATTAAATTATCATGATTATGATGTTACTGAGATAAGACTAAATACAAGGAAAGGTCTGTAGTCTGTACAATGATCTTAATTCAGTTAAGTATATTGTTAAAATCACGGGCGTAGACATGACATTGATACCCATTCAAGTGGGGGATGATCTATTCATCCATCCCCCCAGTTGAATAGGTATTACGTAACTCGCTACGCCCGTGGTTAAAATACTTTTCTATGATCTACTGCAAGGTCAATTTTAGCTTTATGAAAAATCTATCCTCTAATTGTGTGTTTCAAAAGAATGATTCCAATTTATAGATTTTAATATAAAACTATTGACAGATCATATCATACTGATAAGCAGCGTATTTATTTGAAATGTAGATTTTGGTCACAAACCAATAAGCATGCACAATTGATGCAAGGTTAACTTTGTTAACAAAGAGAAGTCAATAAAGAACAGCAGCTGTTGGGTGAATGAACAAAGGTACCCCTATAATCACAAGTATTATTTGGACTAAATGTCTGATATTGCTTCTTTTCATGTATGCTTTACAATTAACAAACATCATGTTCATTCATCATCATCATCATCATCTTCAACTTTGTTCTTCTCCTTCTCTTCCATCTCCACCACCTTTTCCTCCCTTCTCCTCTCCACCTTCCCTTTTCCTCCTCCTCTTCTTCTTCATCCCCTCTTCTTCTCCTCTTCTCTTCATCTTCTTCTTCTTCTCCGTCTTCTTCACCTTCTCCTTCTTCTTCTTCACCATCCTCAGATCTCACCATCAACACCACATACCTTCATCATTATGTTCATCATCCACCACCACCACCTCCTCCTCCCTTTTTTTCATAACCCTCAAGCCTCACCAACGATATCAATAATTATCACGATCGAACACCCCTCCTTCTCTGACCTCCCCCCTCCTCGATCCTAGCTCTTCTTCACCATCCATGTTGCACATACTGCATCATCATCTTCTTCTTCTTCTTCTTCTTCTTCGGGTTAATCTGCCTCCTTCAATCCTGAAGATTCTTGCAGAATCATCACCATCCCCTTCATCATCATCATCATCATCATCATCATCATCATAACTTTCATCACATCATCATTGATCGCTATCATCGTCGTCGTCGTCGTCGTCATCATCATCATAACTTTCATCACCACATCATCATCATTGATCGCTATCATCGTCGTCATTTTCGCCGTCGTCGTCATCGTCATCGTCATCGTCATCGTCATCGTCATCGTCATCGTCATCATCATCATCATCATCACAAGATATAGAACTGCATCATGAACTAACACCAGCATGCTGATCTCGATCAAAACACGCACAACGAACGTTACACCGTAAAATGCTAAAAAGAGCTTTAACAGCTGTATCAGCTTACCGATCGTGTGCGAGCTTTTTGATGTGGCGATTGAGGTTCTCTCGAAGAGCAACAATCCTCTCCCATCCTGCAGTACTTTTCACCCAAACATTTCCCGGAGCTCTCCAATCACTGCCCAAAAATGGCATTTTCTCAACAAAAATCACTTATTGTTACGAACGAATACACAGTGCAGATTTTCTCCAGTGCGTGCAGTCTTGATGGCTATTAAAATCGGTTTGACTTTACTGCTGCGCAGCGAAAGGAGAGCGATGTTTTGTTTTGATGAGATGAAGATCATTATCATATTTTTATTTCGCAACCCCGGTCAGCTGAAGAGAGAAACACATGCGCTCTTTGTTTTCATCACATGACTTAGACAAATCGATTATAAAAAGGGGAAATGTATTTCTCTATAGTTAAGATATTCCTTTCCTTTTCTCAAAAAAATATATGTCAAGACATTATAAACTGATATTACACATTTAAACCTTAAAAAGAGATTTAATATATATATTGTTCACGAAAGTCATAACACTGAACACACAATTTCATCGTTGTTACCTACTTGAAGAATGGACTCGTCTAGCTAAGTGAGTAAGAATGACGTAATTCACGCATGCGCGATCGAGTTACCACAACAAACATGGCGTGTGAACGATGACGAGACAAACGCGAAGCGAAGGGATGCCCTGTCAGAACCAAACAACCAAAGTGTCATCGCTAAATTAGCCCTTTTCATGTTTTGAGGACGAAGGTGAGTTAGTAGTTAAAATGTTCATCAAATGATGTACACAACTTTTGTTTCGTTTCCATGATCATGAAAATCATACAACAAAATTTATCGGTATTTTGCACGGAAATTAATTAATTACGCGATGAATGGGATATGTGTATTGTAGATGGCAAGTAGCGCAAGAGTTGGATCGCATTGTGGGCTTATTTACACGTGCTTAAAGTCAGCGAATTGTGGCTGTGTGATGTAACAATTTACTAAAATTGAAATATAATTCACTTTAATTCATCATTACTGAGTGTGAGTCGGAATATTTGTGTTTGTGACATTGAGATTGAGTGTTAATTAACTCTAGTGATAGTGCCCCCGAATTTATCATTTTATGTGCACGATAATTGTGCTTAAATTAAAGTGATACCACCGATTATTTAGTGACGATAAATATGTATGTGATTACTGATAGTGATACAACTATGGGGTGGATCAGAATGATGATTTTTTGCTCCATTCCGCATAAAAATGAGTGATTTATGCACCTCATCGACTTCTGAACGACCGATGATTGCACTATAGTCTTCATTCAAGTCGCCCGCCGATTCCAAGTAAACGACAGATCGATCTGACGCGTAAGTCCGTACGACCACTAAACGCGCGCGTCAGATCTGCCATCTATTTGGAATCGGCGGGCGACTTGGATGAAGACTAAAGCGCAATCATCGGTCGTTCAGAAGTCGCGATACGACACGGAAAGAAGTCGATGAGGTGCATAAATCACTCATTTTTATGCGGAATGGACCAAAAAATCATCATTCTGATCCACCCCATAATTGTATCACATATGTATCGTCTAATCGGTGGTAAGTACCGTATCATATGTATCATTTTAAGCACAATTATCGTGCACATAAAATGATAAATTCGGGGGCACTATCAACCCGACCTAGAACACTAGCGCTCCGCGCTAGCGTTCACTAGAGTTAAGTGTTAATGTGAATTGATAAGGTCCAGTTCACCTAAATTTCTTTAAAGTAAAGTGAAAAGCTGGAGCTGGTAATCATTAAAAAAACAAAAAAACAATAATCATAATCAATAAATTATCAAATTTTCTAAATTGAACTTTTTGAAATTTGAGTTTTGTTGTTGTAAATGACAATTGAATGAATTGATAAATGATGTGCCATTACAGGAGACTCTAATAATCATAAACTGAGCGGAATAATCTCTGAAAATTAGAACATAAATCATAATCATGAATCATGATATTGATATTGATAATCGGGCACGAAACAAAACTATCATTCATGAATAATGATAAATATATACATACAAACGTATGTGATTATTTTGATGAAAGAAAAGGTAAAAATATCACTTTTTTTTGGCAAAATGTTGTGACATTTTTACCTCATTGTTAATTTGTAAGATATAGGGGGGGGGGGGGGTAAATTTGGACCAAAATGTGCATACATACTTTGTAGATGGCCCCTAATAATGATTATTTCTCCTCTTAGGTGATCACTTTGCACATGTTTAACAATATTTTAAAACTATTTATAATTCACAATCATTTTGATTTATCTCTCATTCTCCTTTAAAGTAAAAACAGACAAAAATTGCAGACATCTGAGACCTCAGCCACTCTCCATCTCTTCTACTTCTGCATCACCCTCCCCATCCCTTCCCTTCCCTGCTGATGTCTGATGCACTGTTGCTAAGCAGCTGTAGACATGGCAACCGCAGCCCACACCAGTGATTCAACAGAAGATCCCGACTGGGACGACTATCTGCACGGCATATTCAAGAAACTGAAAGTAGATCCTGAACAGTAAGTTCCATGTGTGGACATAATCTAATGGCGGATCAAGTAAAGTTGCTGACATGTGCAAAACTATTGGACTAACTTTGTACACAGTTATAATTATCCAGTAGATAATTACATAACTGAACACTTTAATCATACATATTATCTCCCTAATAATGCAAAGACAATGAGGTATGTGAGATCCGCTAGAGTTCCAATTAAGATTTTGACAATGTTACTAGATCCCTTTAAAGTGATCCATTAACTTTGTGAAATCCAACCAAAGTCACTTGGAAAAGATTTTAAGTGGGTTTTGATTTTTCAAATGTCTCCCTACTTATTAGTTCTACTACTTATATGGAGATATTTGGAACATCCCAAACCAGTTTCATTCTACATAAATGGAACTATTTATGATTGAATGAAGAGCATTTAGAAATGATACCAATTGTAGTCAAGAGTAATTGGACAAGTTTTTCTCTGGGAGAAAGGACATAAGAACAAGTGATAACTGATATGATATTTTGCCTCTGATAAAGATTCTACTATGATCGAAAGCTCAGTGGGGTGTTTCACAAAGATTCTAAGTTGAACTTAGCTCTAAGTAGGACCTAACAATTGTGAAGAGCTGTTAGTTTCTTTGTAAAATATTTGATACAGATCTTTTGAAAAAGCATACAATTTGTTAAAATAATTGATGTATTTTTGTTGTTGGAAATCTCAAACACTTGTATGTTTTTTTCTTTTGAATATGTTTTTATTCTAAGGCTACAAATGGCTTTCCATAATTTTTAGGTCAAAGGAGTTATTACCCCATATTGACTTTTATAAACTAAGGAAACAAACTAGATACAAATTTATTTACTGCAATCACTGGATTACTTGCATTAGTGGTTCTATGATGAGAGTTATTTAATTATTGAAGATTTTTGTTCCAGTTCTTTCCTTGAAATAAATGAATGATGAAATAATGAAATAGCTCTAATGGGCAATTCCAAGCAAACACCGTGACGGTCAGAGGGTGTTTCTCACAATGAAAGTCCAAATAACTCATAAAATCTAAATATCTAGAACCAACTTTTGATATGCATCTGTTACCACTATCCTACCAATTTTTTACAATAGGAAAGAAAACCAAAATTCCCAATAAATTATGAATTATGAATATCAATATCTGCCGTAACGCCGTGACGGCAAAAAGACATGGGTTTCTTACATGCTAAGAAACTAAGTAAACTCTGTGAACTACAGGAACATTTTGCACTTTTGTCACATTGATTCTTTGTACTAGACATCAAGCTAGAACATCCAAATAAAAATGTAGAAAAAATCCAATGCTCATAGTAAATATGATATCATAAATCTATGCACTGTAACGCCGTGACTGTAACGCCGTGACCTCTGAATTGTACATGTTATATATATGGGAGATATTAAAGAGATGAATAATATGATATAATTTTAATGTAGTGATCCAGAATCAATAAAGAACTAGATGAATGGGTGATATAACCAAGATGCTATTAAATGATCATCCGCATGACACAAATTTGCAGCACAGCGCCCTCTATTGATCAAAAAATCTTTTAGGACATAACTGAAATTCTTATCTATTTCAGAAGTTAGTTAATGGAACCATCAAATATTAAAACCAAAATACATACTTAAATGTAACAATGAAATATGAGACCTTTGACATCTGACCTTTGACCTTGTTTCTCAAAATAATATACAAATGTTGAATTTGTTGTCTTCACAGTGCATATTTGCAAGTGATTTGTTTCATGTAACATGATTTCAGAGTTAGTAAATGTTTTTTTTTGAATTGGTAATTATCCGAGTGACCTTTGACCTGTGCCCCAAACAGTTTCAGAAAATTTTCTCTTACCTACAGTACTCTTTCTAACAGTGATTCTGGAACTTAATTGTGAGAACAAAAAATTACAACAATATTTTGACCTGATGACCTATGACCTCCCATGACCCCACTCCCTAATCAGGTCATATACTTCACTGGACTCATACCAGTATTATTATCGTGTTATCCTTGAAGGATTCTCAAACTATCTTGATAATAATATAATTTTTGCATATTTGTTAGCTATGTGACCTTTGACCTTTGACCTCATGGACCAAAATCATATCCAATAATCAGTACCTCTAAATACATGGATTGTACAAAGTTTGAACGAAATCCATCCAACGATTCTTGAGATATTGCACACAAAAAAACACTGATGTACAGATGCACGTACAGACAGACGGACGTACAACCCCTACACATACATGACTCGGGTAACTTTGAGATGGAAACATTATCAACTGACCCTATTCATATAATTATAGCATGAGCAATGCCCAAGCATACCTACAAAAAATATCCTACACTATTTGATTATGACTACTGTATTATGTCAATGGGAATCCAGTAGGTAGGTCACGGCGTTACACAAAACGTAACGCCGTGACCAAATTGATATTGATTAGATTAATATGTGGTAAAAGATAATGCTGCTATTCAGCATCCATATTATAGCCCTGTGGACTAATACAGAGAAAACAAAAAATTATTTCATTCCCATTCATATTTTTCCAGAAATATTAAAAATATCTGTTTCTAGTGTAACGCCGTGACATATTGATGACTGTAAATGAGACAGTCACTGAAGCGGAACAAAGGGCAAAAATGACGAAATTGATATTTATCTGAAAAATTGAAGCAATGATCCTATCAACACTGAAATAAAATTGTACGAAAACTCTTTTCCGCAGTTCTTTTATGCTTAATATTTAATTGAATGTTTTGTGAAAATAACTGAAAATTAATTTATGCTATATATTAACAATAGAATAATAGTTTACAATTTTTTTTTTCAAAAACAAAATGCATTTTTGGAAAGTTCAATCTTTTAGCTTTCATTTGATACCAAATTTGTTATGGTACAACGAATTTGAAAAATCAGTGGTTGTGTCAATGTTTGCTTGGAATTGCCCTAATGATGAAATAATTTAGATAATCAATTCCAACATTCTTCCTCTCTTACAGAGTAAAAGAAAAAGGCAACAGTCCCGCTACATCCTCAAAGAAGACATGGAGATGGTACAGCCATTCAGTAAAAACGCCAAAGAAGAATAGGAAATCTCTTGCCCTACGAAGCACAAGAACTCGTCTGAGCCCATACAGGGCTGCGTTGCCTTGTCATGGGGACATCCCTCTTATACGCAGCAGTCCGCTAACGAAAGTCATCGACGGTGGACAAAGCGGCAAGTCCGAGTTCGCTAGAGTTTGGTCCGACTTTGGAAAGGTGAAAGGAAGATACAGGTACATGCCGAGCGGCGCTTCATGTTCTTCTACGGAAGAGGAACGGGAATGCACATGTGAGCAAAGAACGCAAGGGTCAGAGGGTGCTAGTGGTTCCGAGGTGGCCAGTTGTCGTTTCGGTAGCGTGTGCAAATCAAAGCTTTCAACTTTTACGACACTCGCGACCATAGTGGAGGAGTCTGCCGATGCATCACCCACAAAGGATGAAGTTGTCGCAAAGTCCAAGAGCGCTAGCAACGCGACGAAGAGGAAGACGAAAAAGAGCGGACATGTTGCAATCGCTGTTGCTGTAGTTAAAGAAGAACCGTGTTCGCAAGGTGCTTCTGCCACCGCTGTGCCAACAAGAGTTGCACCGAGCTTTGCAGGTTACCGCGATTCGCCTTCCCCAGCCAACCCGCTTCCAGTTTCAACGTCAGCTTCACAACTATCGCTCGCTAACAGAGCTGCACTTGCCCAAAGATTGCGACGTCGGGTTGTACCGCGCCCGGAGTACTCTTGTTCGCAGGAGGCGCGGATGGCCGAGCAGAGTCTCCACGATGACACGTCGGTCAACGATCTAGCGGGGTACTTTGACAGCATTGTGTACATTCCCAAGAAGATGTCCGCAATGGCAGAAATGATGTACACTTGACACTGACACAGCAGGTTTACAAATCGCATCCCTTCTTTCGTGACATTTTTTCTTCTTTTTTTCTTAAATCTTTGCATTGTAACGGTACTTGTACTAGTATCAAGACACAATAAAATTGTACATGAACGTGAAGAGCGAGCGTCGAAATAAAGAAATGTTTTGTCATATCACATTATATATTAAGCAATGATTTGAGTAATGTCAGCGTCATGGACATTACAAATCAGAGAATTTGTCAATACCACTACTAAAGAGATGCACATGTTTATTGTCTAACCTTTACTTTGATTAAACAGCAATGGCCAAAGTAAATATGCACTACCAATTTCAGATATGTTTTTCTTATTCATTGTTTAGGTATTCCTCAAAATGTGGGCCGTCATGGACATTACATACAAATGTAATGTTCGTGATGGCACTCATTTGTGGAATTACTGAATAATGAATTGAATGTATGTTCTGAAACTTGTAGTTTATTCATGTACTCACCTTGGTCTTTGCTGTGCAATTAAAGTAAATGTTACATAAAAGGTAGATTCATCTGTTAGAAATGTTATTGGAAAGTCATGACAAATTCTCTGATTTGTAATGTCTGTGATGCTAGAATTGGCCATTTATTTTCTTTCTTTATCGACAATGCAGGGTGGTACACAGGCAAAAAAATACACGGGGGCAAAGGGCGATTCGCCCCCGATACCTTCGGAATCGCCCCCGTGAGCCACGGCACGGGGGCGAAAAAAAAAACATCTTTTTGCATGATCGGAAAGCCCCAGAAACGTACCAAACATGGCATAATCGGATAAATCACATCATGATAATCATTTATTGGACCCTTGAGCAATGAAAATGATTACAAAAAAAAAAGAGCCCCCGTGAGCCCCAAAATAGCCCTCGTGAATAATTTCACGAGGGCGTTTTTCTCCCTCAAAATTTTCAAAATAGCCCTCGTGAAAAAAAAGTATTTTTTTGGTTGGTGGTACATGAGTACTTGCCTATAAAATTGGACAAACAAAATCTATGATTCAATAGAAAGTAAATTCTATGCACTTTTCTACTGGTAAGGCAAGCGAGAATTGCGTTTGGGTTTACTTCTCCAAAGTGATGTAAAATCCCAAAGTTCAAAACTACAGTAAAACCTAGTGACCACCTAAGGAGAACTAGAAACGTGGCCACTGAACACAGCTAGGTGACTTCCATCTAGACAGGTTCCATGACACCTCGTTTTCCTCTGTAGGGGGGTACTTTTGGTGGCCACTATAAGCAGGTTGGCTGCTAAATCGTGTTTAACTGGAATGTAGCACCCTGCAATGTATTGATTTTCATTGGAAAGTTTTGAGGAAAAGATGCAGACTTTGAATGAGTGAAATTCGAGTTTGTTGCACACAGTACAAATGTCCTACTTTACTGCATTTTAAATTTTATGATATTGTGACACATTTTCTTGGTTGCAAGTTCAGAGTTCCTTGTTTCCATCCCCAGCTGACATGAGATCTACCAGTTTTAACATTATGAATGCACAATAAAGGCTGCAAAGCCTACCCATAAAAAGTGCATTTATTGGCTATGAAGGGTCATTCACACAAATGCAATTTTTAAGCTCATTTATAACATGCTTTTTTCGTCAGTGTATGATTACTTAGACAACCGAGTGGTTTTAAGTTGTCTTGAATTGAAGAAAGTTAAATAGAGTTTTATTTTAGCTCAGGCCGTTACAAATTTGGCCACCAAAGTTTCGCTGATGCCTGATTTTACCTGTTCAAATGGGTAATCAACATTGAAAAGAATTTGCATGTTTACATGTACAGTATCTTGCACCCAAATCCTATTTTATGCTATGATCAAGAATAATTGTCGGCATAGCCACCATGAAAATAAGTTTATTGCTTCCACCTCATAAAGTCATACAGGAATATGACTGAAACAGATATAAAAGCTAAATTTGTCATCTTTTATATGGTGTTTTAAAAGGCCTTTGATTTATTCATTATTTGTTGAAAGCTTACCCAAAGTAATATTGAGGACTTTTGAGGTTGATTCAAATTGTTATACGTTTGCACAGCATGTATAGTCTCCAAAATGTTGTATTATTTTTAACTAATATTAAGAAAATTATTTATAGAGTAATTTTTTGAAAGCCCTTAAAATCTCATGTTAGAGCTCCTGTTTTGTGATTGAATTTTGACCAGTTTAAGAATTTAATTGTAATCCAGGGCTAAAAATTAGATTTCATTAATCCAAATTGTATTTGCCTGAATGTGCAACCTAAATTTAACAGACTTTATACAGTTTTTCTTTGTTCGGAGCCACCAGATTAAGATTTTGGGCCACAAAAAAACTAAGAAATCTTGATTTTACTGACTCGATTTACTTTTACTGACTTACAGTGAAACCTCATTATAACGAGCACCTTTGGTCCATTGAATTTACCTTGTTATATCAGATAACTCATTGTATCAGGGCTTAAAAACAATAAAATACATAGAACTTGGACCTGTGAAATTACCTCGCTATATCGGGTACCTCGTTGTAACAGAGCACGTTATAAAGAGGTTCCACTGTATAACTATTACAATAACATCACTCCCTAGCTATTGTTAGCACTAAATGTTTGTCTAAACGCAATGTACATGTCTGTGAATGCATTGACCGTCGTATATCTGTACATTTAGTCATTTACTGTAGGTTGGTGCTAGTGCACTTTGTTATGCCATCGCTTTGAAATTAATCTGAATTGCTATATATATATAATCCTAACCCCAACCTTAATCCTAACTCTTATCCTTATTATGATTATGGTTATGGTAAAAGGTTGAGTTTAGAATTTGAGTAATCATAAGATAATTCAGCATTATTTTCCGAGTTGGAGTACCTAAGTGCCCTAGTGCCCTGTAGGCTGTAGGCCCAATCAGATATTTGGCACTCAAATGCAAATTACACACATGCAAATTCTAATAAAATGCTAATAATCACAAGCCTCAACCTGCAAAAAAATGTCATTGATACCCGTCTTAGAAGTAGAATAAAAGTGTATTCTTTAATATTCCTTTGGTTGAGGAACATCCAATTCAGTTTTTGGAGTTGAAAAATGTGTGAAAACTCTTGATTTTATTTAAAATTGAATTTTAAACTTCTAGGGGGAAAATATCATATTTGATTTTCTGGGTCTGCTTATCAAGCTTTTTAAAAAATTTCAGTAACCCCTAGGGCTCTCTGTATTGACCTCTAAGCAAATTTACAGTGGCTCGTTTAAGCATTTTGGGAACTAAATTTCCCAGCGCCCCCTTGTTTTTTCACTTTAATTTTATTTCCATTTCCAACTAAGTTTACAAAATATAAAATGATTACAAATTGAAAACAAAAGAAATGTTTGTATGTGGAATACACTGTCCTAGGTGAAGCATGTGATTTAAATTGGAAGAAATGTTCAGCTTGAATTGTAGGTGGTACATGTAGTTCTAATGGTTGGAATTAGACATTGCCATACATTTATTGCATGAATGTAGATATTTTTCTTATATTATTATTATGATAGTGCATTTGAATAATATATTATATATCTATAGACAACTAATTTCTTTGTGTTAAATTATTGATTTCTCCCTCTTAATTTGAGTTTACATACATGTAGTCGGTATAGTTTTGCACATGCAAGAAATTTTATATCCATGTTTCAATTTGTTATGATGAAAGCTTTGTGAGTTTGTCAGCCATAAATGATTATGATAATATATATTCAGGAAAGTTTATGAAATATGAAAAACAAAATCCTCTTTTTGTGTGCATTATTTGTGTTTTCTTGATGAAACTCCTTAATAAGTTGTGGAAATGAATGTGATCCATTAATGTCATTAGATTTGTCCAAAGGTGTTTTTTGAGATTTCAATCATTATATCAATACATCATAAGATTCTTCTGCATGATGTGTGATAGTTACATAGAAAAGGACCATTGTCTACCTACCCTTTTATCACCTACTACCCATTGATTTTTTTAGTACAATCAATAATCGATCCTGAGACGCCTTTCATTCATAAATATGTCCATGATTAGTGAGGCATTTGAACATTAAAAACCCCATTTCATCCTTCTGTTTCCATAAACCAAACAAAGTACAAGAAAAAAATTGGAAAGCTGTAGGTGATTTTGAAAACAAGTTGATGGATCACTTTAATTTGTTTGTGACAGTGTGATGTGTCATGGGTACTGCAAGAAGAACTTGAGAAGAACAAAATTGTGCAGGAACATGCATGGGCAGTGGCGTAGCGACAGGGGGCACGGGGGGGGGGGGGGCACGTGCCCCCCAATAATTTGGAAAAAACAATAGAAAACATAATAAGGGGACATTTTTTGAAAAAACAAAGAAAAACATAAGGTGTGCCCCCCCCCAAATAATTTTGCGTGCCCCCCCCCCCCCCCCAATCAGTCCGACCACGCTACGCCACTGTGCATGGGCCTTTAAATAACAAAATATAAGCCATCAGGGTTTTCACCTTAGCTTCTCTAAAATGAGACAATTTTGCCCCAAGATTCTATTAACTTCTATGCAATTAGATGATTGTCTGCTACAATATTTGAAAGCTATGATGATAAAAACATAAAAATGATAAAATAATATGATCTTGTATGCCAATTCTGATGGGCGTATGTATGTTCAATTGTTACAGAAATATAAGTGTGTGTGTGTGTGTGTGTGAATGTTTTATTTGTTTGAGTATGTTCCTCTTGTGTGAATGTTTTTTCAGTATTTTTGGAGGACCTATTGAATCAGTGACATAGCATGGCTGGACTGTTGGGGAAGGGGGGGGGGGGGGGGGGTGGGGCACTCTATGTATTTCTATATCTATAAAGTATTTTCTTTTGTTTGTTCTTTTTTCGTCAAATCTTTGGGTGCCACAGCTATGCCCCACCCCCAGTATAGCTGTTCCACTGTTTAAGGTTATGCAACTCCATGCATGTAGTTATATATGGGTTTCTTATGTCATGACCATAGATGCAGTTGAATGAACAAAGGCAAATAGGGATACAAAATTAACAACAAAAATCACACTGGTGCACATGAATGTCATTGCTGCATTCCTCTGGACGAGCGAAATTTTGCCACAAACAAAAACTTTATTTTTTTAATTTAAAGGTAGTGTTGAGTATTGGTATTTCCCGAAGTGCCCCCCGATATTTTTTTGTGAGATAATGAAAAACTGACTATCAAATTTGAAAGAACATACAATTTTAATGACAGAATAAACTTTATTTGATCAAAATCGGTTCAGAAACGGCTGAAATATCCATATAATATTTTTATTCAAAAGATTCTTCTCCGGCAATCACCGGGGGATATTTAGACTTTTTAGAAAAAAATGTAAAAATGCTTAAAGACTACTTGGAAAAAAATCTGAATAGGTTTTTAAAAAGTCGTTGATGATGTCTCTATTGAATCATTATTTTAACAAAACATTAAATGCACAATTTTGTATGATAAATGGCTAAAACCAGTAATTTTTTTAAATAGCGCCCTCTTGAGTTGTAACGGCTCTTTTTGAATGATAACAGGGGTTTTACTTAGTCGTTTGTAATTGTGTATACTTTTCGAGCATGGTGAAATTATAACTATTACTTTTGTACCGTAATGGTGCAGGCTTTGGTTACTAACTGTTTGACCAATACTCAACTATCCCTTTAAACAAGCTGAACTTTATTGGAATAACTATAGTGGATCTCAACCCTTCATTGATCATAATAATAATATGTTCAATTTCTAACATAAATTAATTTCTAGGCGCTTTACAAAATATACAAAATAAACTTAAATCTGAGTGAATTGATTTGAAATTACACTTTAAAAAAGCTAGAAAATTAAAATACACAAGCGATACAACAAAAACATTTATATAAAAAATCATTTCAAATTGTCTAATAGAGATTACACAATTACAAATTAACTCTTAACGTGCCAGGGATTTTAAATGCTCTATGGCATTTGTGTGCATTGTAACTCGCAAAAATGCGAGCTTGGCATGATAGGGAAAAGAGATGGGGTTTTCAGTACATGTGCATGGTTATAGGTGCCCAATGAGGTCATAATGTATATTGAATGTGATGGGGTAGATTGTGTACAATAATGATTATTTTATCAATGTCCATTTCCATCCATCTGCCTGAAGTATTGGTCATCTTTATATATTTATGTAGTCCTTTACACCCCCCCCCCCCCAAAAAAAAACACTGTGGGTGGAAAGCAAAATGTGGATAGTAAAAAGTGAACACAGAATTAACATGAACATTGCAAACAGTTTGGAGTAAGAGAAAGGGTCAATGATGCATTCAAATATGGATAAAGGTAAAGGCATGTACATCAACAACAACAAAAATTTAAATGTTGTTCTTGGTTCACTGCTTCTCTACACACACTTATCTGGAAGGAGTCCTGTGGGTGGAAAACAAAATGCGCATAACCGGAGTCTAAGTAGAAGTTAACAGAGAGTTAAAGGGATCTATTAACATTGCCAAAATCCAGGCAACCAAACTTATCACATATCTTGTTGTATTTGTACTACAAATAACAACAGATTTCAGTGACAAAAATACATGGGGGCTCAGGGCGATTTATTGCCAAAAAGAGCCCCTGTAAATTTGTATAGAGGTCAATGCAAAACAAATTTCAGGGTGCCATTTACATGCAGGCGAGCTTGTATAGTAGGCCTAACCTTTGCAAAAATAAATGCTAATTTTTCCCCCTGACCCCTTTGAAATAAATAAAGAGAACTATATGAAGAAAAAAAAAAGAATCAAATGGCAAATGTTTCCATCCGTTTCCATTTTTAAAAATAAGCCGAAATCTACCTGCCTCGCCCCACCCTCCAAGTGCTTTCTAGTGTATTTCTTTGTTCCAGTCCCTACCGCCCCCCCCCCCCCCCCGAAAAAATAACTCGAATTTTTACGTACCGTACACAAGTACAGCGCACGCATGCGCAGTGTGTCTGCATCATTTCAAAACAACGAATTGCGAAATCGGGTACGAGTAAGAAAAAGAGGGGAAGACGTTTTAGATCCCTTTCCCCCATCTATTCGTACATACCAGCGTGATAATTTCTGTGTCAGTTGTTTGATTACATTATAAAGTAACGAGAAACCAGAAAAAAACGGACTTATAACGAGGGCTCTACGTCGTAAGAAACAAATTTAGCTCGCGCATTGCAAAGCAGCCGTGTTTGCTAGACTGGATTAGCGGGGACCTGTGAACAATTGACCCGGCGCTGTCCCGATGCAAGGATACCATTAACGGTACCCGACGTCGACGCTCTGATCTCTGCCACTGCTGAGCTGAGCTGAGCTGAGCTGAATTGGATCGGAACGACTGTGCTGTGCTGAGCTGTGCTCGTATTATTTCAGCCACGGAAGTCGAGCCTGAGACGTGACTTCTCTGTAATTTCCGGAATTTCCTCTTGGTATGCAAACATCATGAACATGTTCAGTTAAAGTAATAAAACAAAAGTACAGTCATACTCATAGACGAATATAGACATACTAGTGACATACTCTCTGATAACTCTAGTCTAGAGAACGCTAGCGCTCCGCGCTAGCGTTCTCTAGAGTCAACTCTCTGACAGACTCTGCAGTAGGTAGGAAATGCCAATCACAATGTGAATGATCATGTGACACTGAGTCAATATGATTTGATTTTGATCATTCATGATGATGACATGACAATGTCAATATTGACAATAATGTGAACATTGCATCGTCATCGGTATCGCACAGCATGGTGCCTGGTTAGGACTTAGGTCATCATGGTCATGAATAATGATGCTACTGCTGCCGATGATGATAAAGATTGTGATGATGATGATGTATGATCAGACAATGATTGATGTAGATCGACAAATCTATCTTTTTACTGGCATCTTGAATGATGACAAGTAATGATGTATGATAGAACGATGATGATGATTGTGGTGATGATGATTGTGATGATGATTGTGATGATAATTGTGATGATGATGATGATTGTGATGATGATGATTGTGATGATGATGATGATTGTGATGATGATGATTGATGATGATGATGACAGGTAATGATGATTAACATGATTATGGGACCGGCATGACTGGTGATGATATATTATTGAAAATTTGAAATTATGTTAATCCTAAATTTCTAATAAAGTCAGCTCAGTGACGTCGGCCAGCGGTGCTGTTCTCCCAATTCATACTGACGTCATCATTTTGGCAGGATTTCGGAGGGTCGATAAGAAAAACAAAAATTATTTAGTGCTTCAGTAAAATTACAATTTTTGAAGGAGGACTATTCCGTTCCATTTGATCAGCGCCAATGTTGGAAAGTTTAATATTTGGGTACCCTGTAATGTCCTCTTTCATATGATACCAAATATAATGTAAACCTATTTAAAATCAATAAATGTGTACTTAAAAATAATGGTAATAACCACTTTAATCGCAATCTATCTATTATTATTATTATTATTTTTGTTTCCCCATCACAGTTTAGGAAAATGCCATGGAGCCGGCACAATGCGGAAGTGAGTGACGTCTGCTCTAGAAGCCATCCTCACTCCAGCCACTTCACAGAGTGCATCAGGGCCTACCTCAGGGAGACTTACACCAGTGTGACAGCCCGGGAGGACGGGAACGGTCAGATGTACGGGGGTCTCGCTAGCTGGAGCCTCGGCTGCATCGTCTTTCCGCTCTGTCTGGGAGCATTTCAGGTACTTAAAAATAAATATGATATATCAACTTTATCATCATCAACATCATAATCATAATTGACATCAATATCATCAATATCATCAACATCATCATCATCATCATCAACATCAACATCATCTTCATCATCATCATCATCATCATCATCATCATCATCATCATCATCATCATCATCATCATCATCATCATCATCACAATCATCATCATCATCACCACCATCATCACCATCATCATCATCATCATCATCATCATCATCATCATCATCATCATCATCATCATCATCATCATCATCATCATCATCATCATCATCATCATCATCATCATCATCATCATCATCATCATCATCATCATCATCATCATCATTAAATGAGCAAAGGTGATCTGCAAATTAAAGGTACTGGGACTGTCATGCAGTACCTTCACAGATCACCTCAGTCATATAGTTTGTACCACCTCATCACCTCATAATAGTCAATGGTTATTTGCTTATAAATATGACCCCAAAAAATACATGATGTACAATATGTTTTATAAAGACCTCTTTCATTAATTTAGCAATTTTCTCCAATGTTTTTCATTCCTCAGCTGGGTGTATTCAAAGTTCAAACCCCTCTCTCTGACCACCTCCCAGCTGTTTGCCCCTGCCTTTGGCTTGTGTTCTATGGCAGCATCTTGCATTCTTATCTAGCACAGAATGCGAAGAAATCATTGAAATACTACTAAATTATGAGTATTTGTCACTAATTACCTATGACAAAAAATATGAATAATTTTCAAAGATTTTGTTTTCTTCAAAATAAAAACTTTCTCCAATGTTTTTGATTCCTCAGTTGGGTGTGTTCAAGCCCCTCCATCTGACTACCTCTCACATGTTTGCGCCTGCCTTTGGCCTGTGTTCTGTGGCGGCATCGGGAATAGTTGCATCTCTCACCGTACTCGTCAGTTACTCAAAGTATCAACATGGTAAGTAAAGCCTGTAAATGTTACAGTATAGAGTACAGAAGCCATGACGTCATAAAACCACTTGTTTAGAATTTTCAAATTTAGACTTCATTTTCAGAAAGAGCATAACAAATAATGTCCAAATACCGAAAATCAAAGGAATAGGTTACGTATTGGCTGAGATACGCCCATCCGAATGAATTTAACTTCAATGGGCAATCAGTGTTATAGTGCACTGGTTCCTAAATTTAGGAACCAGTGCACTATAACACTGATTGCCCATTGACCAAAAAATCATTCGGATGGGCATATCTCAGCCAATACGTAATATATTCCTTTGATTTTCGGTATTTGGACATTATTGGTTATGCTCTTTTTGAAAATGAAGTCCAAATTTGAAAATTCTAAAAAAAATGTTTATGACATCATTTATGACATCACACTTCACCACTCTATAACACATGCCTCCACACTAACTTTTTTTTCTCTACTGGTCTGTTTGGATAAGTGAAATCATAATTTTGTTCAAATTTAATTGCCGCTTACTTCTTGATGAGATTTAAATGAAAGAAATTACTTTTTTCTCTCGCAGTTGAACAGTAATTTAGTATCTTGACCAGGCCACCAAACTAGACCATTTATGAAATTTTACTTGCCCCGGGAAATTGGGCAAATGATAGTGTTCAGCCTTGCGAACTCAGATGGAGAACAGGTGGGGTGGGTGTACAGATTTACATGAATTGCCTTGTGAACCAGTCAGGCAAGTACAAAACAGATTTGTTTTTTCCCTTCAAATTCTAGTGGCCCGAAACCTGAATCTAGTTGTCCTAAACAATGTAAAACATTGAAAGTAATGTTGTATTTGGTCCCAATTAAAGCCAATAATACAATTTTAATTGAAATTTGGTAGCCCAAAGCCATTTTCTTACTTGCTCTGGGCAAGTTCTAACTGTCAAACCCTGCTCATAGGCATTGCTGCATTTTTCATATTCATACTTACGTATGTGTCTTCTCTTTGTCCCCTTTTTAGCTTCTGGTTTATACCATGAAGCAGATGTCAGCTTGTCAGATGTTTTCTGCTATGGCGTCGGCACTGCTGCTGTCTTCAAGTTGATGAGGGGCCAGTTCAGTTCAGTTCTTCCAAGTACAATCCTGAGACCAGGTCAGTATGAAATGGTTCATGAAGTCTCTCAAATGATCCAATAATTTTGTCAAATTCAACCAAAGTCACTTTGAGCTTTAGGGAAACAAGAAAAGTGGCAACTGTAGACAAGCGACCACTAAGACAGGTTTTACCGTATTATGATTTATTTATTAAAAGATCTGTACATCTTGAACAGTGGTTTTAGTGAAATTTTACAAAGAGTTCAAATAATTTGGAATCAGATAATAAAATGTGAATTTCTGATTTATCCATGGCCAATTTTGGGTGCATATATGCTAAAAGCAGAATTCCAGCAGCAAAGAATAGTGTTATCGGTAAGCCTAGTTATTGGTGTACCTTACAAACAAATCAAATATTTTGGAATCTGAAAATAAAATTTGACATTTCTAATTTCTGCATGCTCATTTTTAGGTGCTTTCGCAATGAACCAAAGTATTAATCTAGGTTATATTTACAATCAAATCAATCATTTGAGAATTGGATAATAAAATATTTTCATGCATTTCATTTTAGGTGCTTTTGCAAAGACCGGGATTCCAGCAACAAAGAACTATGCCAGCAGTGGAAAGAAGGCAAGACTGGCGGCCATCGGGACCAGGCACGGATGCCACACTTGCGGAAAGCGATGGACTGCCAGGACCTTCATAGCAGACCACCAACCTCCGTTGTCAGTAAGTTTAACGGAGACCACCATGCAAAGAACAATACAGGCTTACAACACAGGTCAATTGCATTGTTTATGAATTACACAACCCTTTGCAAAGTGTTGGACATCTATTTTAGATCAAACAACGGTACCAAAACATATAAAACCGTGTTGTCCTTTGCGTGGTAGTCCCCTTTAAGACCCTTTCATGAAATGGGCCCCTGGGGCCAAAGACCTTACCCAGCCTGCCGAAGTGGCTCACCCAACCATATCAACTGCCAACCATATTATCCATGAGTGCCCCTTCCTCTGCCCTAACCATAACCCAGGTCTGAACAACTTGGACCCTGACACAATTCGCTGGCTATAAAGAATCTCTCAGTATGAGCTTAATAGTTTATACGATACTTTGTTCAGATCATTGTGCACCCACTTTAATGCACTATCAATCTAGCAAAGTATTTCGAGGCACAAGGTTCTCTATAGAACAGACATAATTAATGTAATGATATGCAAAAATATGTATGACGTGTCAAGCTTGTTTCTTGGTACTTTTAATTTGTGCTCTTATCTACTAAAATGTTTTAATCAAACATAAATTTAACAAATTTTTTTTTTTTTTAAACTCGCAGCTGCCGAAGGGTTCGGACATCATCCAGACGCTGCGGAAGGTGTTCTACCCCCATCGTCCCGACTACCGCTTCTACCCACAATGCCCCAGCTGCTCCAGCGTGCAGGGTAACTACCTCAGCGCCATGGCCACGCAACGAAATACCGCCCTCGCGCCGAGGAAATCAGTCAGGGTGGACTACAATCACATCGTTACGCACGCCACTTCACTGAGAATGTACCATCTGTATCTGCCTTTCCCAATACTGCTAGCTGCCTTGTACAATACATGTGGTGGATAAGAGACATCAAGACTTTATTTAATTTTTTATAATTATTGAGAGTATTATATTTTCATTTTAAACAAACATAAGCAATGAAAGTGTGTGGTACACACTTAGAATGAAACCGTATTGTGTGTGCAGTCCATGTGTATCTGCCTTTCCCAATACTATTAGCTGCCTTGTACAATTCATGTGGAGGATATGAAACATCAAGACTACTTTTTATTTTTATGAATTCTCCGATGCAAAATACTGCTGAAAACTGCTTATCTACTAAAATATCGCCCGATTAATAAATTAAAAGAGTCAATATGGGACCGATTCTCTGGCAGTATAATATGTTTTCATTTTAAACAAGCATACGTGACGAAATCGTGTGTTACACTTAGAATGAAACCATATTGTGTCATGCAGTCCACTTAAAGTGATCCATTAACTTTATATTTTCCCCCAAAATTGCGACTTCAATCATATACCAATATCATTGGAAGATTCTTGAGAATGATATGTGACATTTTCATAGAAAAGGTATGTTTACATAGTGAAAAAAAAGTAAATCATATCTGATTTTATCTCGATAATTCGCATGAAGTATCCAAATTCAGATACTCTTGACTACGTTCAAAGCATCTAGAGACGCTTTAAAATTCAATGATAAATATCTCCATAATTAGGGAGACATTTGAAAAATCAAACCCATTTTATTCTTCTTTTACCACAAGCCAAACAACAAGGTACAAGAGAAGTGTGAAAGATCCAAGTGATCTGGGTTGAATTTTCACATAGTTAATGGATTACTTTAACTAACTGTACCATCTCTGCCTGCCTGTTCCAATTATATTCACTGCCTTGTTCAAAACCTGCCTGTGGAAATTAATAATTATTACAAATTTAATGATTTGTTTCTTTAATCTGCAATACTGTGTTTCATTTTCAACAACAGTAAGACTTGAAGTGTTCTGCATATAGGCTACTGCAATTTGTGACACATGCTACCTCACTATGTCTCTGCCTCTTACATTTTGTTTTTCTCGCTATACTATTAAAAGCGATCCTTTTACTATGCAAATTCAACAAAAATAATTTGGAACTTCAGCTTTTCTCTTGTACCATGTTGGTTGGCTAATGGTAACAGAAGAATGAAACTGGTTTTAATTGAGTTGGATATATGTATTATTGAATGAATAGTGCTCAGGAACGCTTCTTTATTGTAGTCAAAATCAAGGGGCGAAAGTGATACAATCTGACATGAATTATTACTTTTTCACTTTGTAATCAACGTTCTTTTTAAATGATTCAAAATTAGCAAAGAAAAATAGGCTTCACTGGGAATGGAACCCATGGGAACGCCCCCCATTCAAGAGTCTTCGTGGTTCGATAGGTTGAGCACCGGTCTAGCAATCCGGAGGTCTCGGGTTTGATTCCCGGCAAAGCCTATTTTTCTTTGCTCATTTTCAATCATTTAAAATATTCTAGTCAGTTTCCTCTATGTTTGAATTCACGTTCTTTTTCTATGAAACTATTACACATCATTCAAAGAATCTTTCAATGATATAAGTATATAATATAAATTCAGCTGAACCTCGTTATTAAGAGCACTCATTTATAACTGAACGCTCTTCAATATAACATTGTAATTTCAATGTTCTCAGCCCTTTAGCATTGTGTGCGCCCACAAGGTTGCGCGTGGCTGGAATGCTCCCCAGGGAGTGGAAAACGTGCACTTTGTGTGCTGGATTGATTGCAGAATATATCGGGGTAATAATATAATTGTAAAGCGCTTAGAGATGATTATCAATCGTGATAGGCCCTATATAAATCAAGGATATTATTATCATTATTATTTAATTTTCTCTTTTGCTTTTTATCCTGATATAACAATGCATACTATATGTATGATCGTCATTGTCCCAAGGACCTTGTTATAAAGAGGTTTTGCTGTATGTGATAGTGGTAGGAAGAGATTACATAGTGTCCCATGGTGCAATAGAACATGAATGGTGCCAGTTTGCAACACTTCTAGTTTAATTCATAAAATGGTGGAATATATTATCTAGGGCTGTTCAAGTTTTGTTCTTTCAACTAATTCAAATACAGTGGATCCTCTTTAACAAGCTCTTGGAAGAGTTGTGATCCCGAAAGGACCCACTCATTGCTGGTGTGATTAAATATGCTCCGACTATCATCAGGGGGGATCAGGGTAGGAAATATACGGGGGCTGAGGGCGATTTTGCCCCCTAATTTTCAAAATAGCCCCCTGAAATCAGTAGGTAGCCCCTCAAATTACCATCTAGGGTATTATGTGACAAATTTCTGGATATCCATCAGATTGGAAAAGTAGCCCCCTAAAATTAAAAATTAATTCCTGCATTGGGGGGGGATGTTTCACAAAGATCTTAAGTTGAACTTAACTCTTAAGTTGGACTTAGAAATTATGGAAAGTCTTTTGTAGCCTTGGAATAAAATATATTCAAAAGCAAAAATGCAAGTATTTTGGACTTTTCATAAATTTTACATCAAAAACATGAAATCCCCTTGGAAATAGAAAATATCAATGATTTCACATTTTATGCCTTGTAAAAAAGAAATTTTAATTTTTTTTTCAAAGACACTAATGGCTTACCATACTTTCTAAGTCCAACTTTGAGTTAAGTTCAACGTAGGATCTTTGTGAAACACCCCCAGGAGATTTAGTCGTAAGACCACCACTTTTTAAAGAAAGAGTATTTGAAGTGGTACAGTGAAACATCTTTATACATGTATCTTGTTATATCAAATATCTTGTTGTATAAAGTAACATATTACATAGAACCTGGACCTGTGAAATTACCCTGCTATATCAGGTACCGTAAAACTCCGTGTATAAGACGCACCTTTTTTTCCTGCTGCTAATGAATATTCATACATCCGTGAGCAGCAATACTAATTAAATATGTAATTTTCTAACCAGTGGTTATAAATTTTGCTCATAATTAAAAATAGTTGTTAGTAAATTTAGAAAATTGCATTATATTTAGTGAGTATTGGTGCTCATGAATATTCATGAATATGAATATGAATATTTATGAGCACCAGTATTACTGCTCAATAAATGTGCAATTTGTGTACTAACCACTATTTTTATGTGAGAAAATGATGTTGATGAATGCTACATTCAACATTAAGCTATTGTCATGCCCTAGACCAGTGGTATAAGCATTCCAACAGCACTTCAGGGTCTTAAAAAAAAAATACAGGGTATATAAAGTAACATATTACATAGAACCTGGACGAAATTACCCTGCTATATCGGGTACCTCGTTATAACTAAATCTTGTTATAAAAAGGTTCACTGTATGCAGGTTAGTTCCTCTTCACGTTATATATCACCATGGAAACCCTCAAGTGCTACATTACTATATTTGTTTTTATTTATAAAAAATCATACCGGTACTCTTTCAAATTTTGATATGGTTGAATTTTCATCCGTCACAAAAGAACTATAACAAACATAATCCTAAGTGATACAAATTAATGAAATGTCAAAATTAATTTTATCTTTGAAAATACTATTTATTAAAGCAGTGTGTGAGAATAAAATTGATTTTTACATTCCACTCATGAATGTGTATTTTATTGATATCAGTTCTGTTAAGAAATCCTTACAGTATATAACTACATGTATTAACAAAAAGACTTGAAGTATGAGATATAATGATAAAGATCTGGGGGTGTATTCTGAATTTATTTTATCTACGTCATATCTACGTCACTAAAATATATTTTAGCAAATCGCTATTCCTTAAAGGTAACGTTGAGTATTGGTCAAACTTAACTTTAGTAACCAAAACCTGCACGATTACGGTACAAACTAATAGTTATAACTTCACCATGCTCGAAAAGTATACACAATTGCAAACAACAAAGTAAAACCCTGTTATCATTCAAAAAGAGCCGTTACAACTCAAGTGTCAAATTAACTCTAGAAAGAAGCGCTAGCGTTCTAGGTCCTCCTAATACAGGACTGTAATGCGCGGTAATAGTTACCGCGCATATTCATGTGTATCGCAAGCGCGGAGTCGCGCTAACACATGGAGAGAAGTCGAGGAGGCGCATATATCACTGATTTTTTGCGGAATGGAGGGGAAAATCATAATTTTAATCCACCCGATAGTTGGATCACATAATGGAGAGTGAATTGGTGGTAAGTACCGTATCATATGTACAGTTTTAAGCACAATTAGCGTGCTTACGAAATATTAATTTTCAGTCCCGTATTAAGAGGACCTAGAACGCTTGCGCCTCGCGCTAGCGTTCTCTAAAAAGTGATGGCCGGGACGTCAATCACTTTTATAAATATTTTGAAAGCAAATTTCACAACAATTAGAGCATTTGAATGGAATTATTATTATTTCCCATGTTTTTTTCGATGATCTTTCATATGGAATTGAAATCAACCAAATCCGTTACAATTAATTGTGGGGGGGCACTTTGGAAATTACCAATACTCAACGTTTACCTTTAGTACAGTGTCATATTTTAGTGACGTAGTTATGTCGTTTTCAGAATACACCCCAGGCCTGTAGCCAGGGGGTGCGTTGGGTGCATATGCCCACCCCCCCCCCCCCCCCCACCCCCCCCCCCCACCCCCCCCCCCCAAAAAAAAAAAAAAAAAAATTCAGAAAGGTCCAATTTTGATCAGCCTTGTGGCCTTCCAAACCAGTGGGCCATGATCGGTCTGACCCCCACCACGATCTGTCTCGGTCCCATTTTGTAAATATCTCTCATGTGTGTGTGTACATGTATGTGTCTGTGTCTGTGTGCGTGTGTGTGTGTGTGTGTGTATGTTCTGTGCATAAAGCCTAAACATTTTCAAAAACAATTTTCCACTTTCATCAAAATGAGTTCATAAAAAACACATAATTATGTACAAATTAGCATAGATCAAATTAAAATATGAGGTTGGGGGAAAAGGGATGATGAAGAGTGCAAGAATTATCGCACAGTAAATGTCAACACTAACAATTAACTATTGGGGGAAGGTTGGGCATAAAACAAATTATACAAAAAGGAATACTATACTGGTATTTCCTCTAGACCTACTTCAATTCCTCACAATGAGGCAGTATGAGCATAAAGGGGCCGGAGTTGGGGCCAAGGGGGGGGGGGGGGGGGGGGGGGGGAGGTCTTGGGAATCATCCTCAAACCTATCCACTCAACAGAATTATGTTCATCTGGATGCATGCATGCGCATGATGACTGAAAAGTAGGTCACGGTTTTATATTCCCCAAGCTAGGGTTTGAAAGCCTGCGCCCCCCCCCCCCCCCCCACCTGCATACCACCACAAGAAATTTAAATAGCATTACAATATATTTCCCCCTCTCTATAGACAGGGGGGGGGAGCGGTGCCCCTTACCCCCACCTGCGGAATGCAACTTGACAGAACAGCACCTAAGGTGGCCAATTAGTGTCCCTGCCACAGGCCCCCTCCCCCGGACCCCCCCCCCCCCCCCGCCTCCACATTGTCACGGCAGCTCAAGGTCAGTGCGGCAGCTCAACTCAGCCCATGTACTAAGTAACTTACTCTCCTACAAAAACATTTCACCATTTATTTCTAGTTTGGTATACATTGTGTATTAATTTTCTAAAATAATGCCCTCAGAGTTTTCTTTTCCAATGTTTTATGTTTCCCAAGAACACAATTTGTGATGTCATGTCCTTGACCAAAACTAATTTGTGGAAGAATTTGCAATGCCAATTTGATTATACTTTTATTTTGAGTAATTTTGTTTGTTTATGTATACAATTTTTCGATCATTTGATTAATAAATAAGTTAACTATGAATCTGATTTTTTTTAAATCAAAATTTGCTAAACCAAATTATTAAAACGCATTAATACATTTGACTCTTTGTCATTTTGCGAATTGCATTTTACCTAAGTGCAAAAATTAGTCTTCGGAAAATGTCACTGCGTACGTGCGTTATATGTGTCAAAGTTCGAGATACGATTTTGTCCATTGAATTCGAAGCGTGCCGAAATTTACCATCAAAATGGCGTCAGTTACTCTCAGAAGTTGTGCCCTTTTCGCCGCTCGCGGTACCCTTTTCAGGACAACAACGAGAGCAATGGCAAGCGGAGCAGGTAATTAGACACCAGTAGTGTTATAATGATTTTCAAAATAAAAAAATTGTATGTTAAATTTGTTGTATTTTCCATTTTTAAAAAGCCGGTAACTAAAAATAAAACGCCGGTACATGCATGCAGTGCAGTAATGTGAGCGTGATTGTGTGTGTGCCGCGCGCCGCGGCGCAGTGCAGTGGCAACGGCAGTTCTGTGCACAGCGAGTGCTGTTGCAGGAATTTACTTTTCTGTTGAAGAAATGTCCGGAAGTCTACAAATTAATTTCAGTTTACTTTGCGGACCACATGCATATCATTTTCTCAAGATTTCAAACCCCACCCACTCATTTGTTTGATTTCCTGTGAATAGAATTTATTCTGATCATATTTTTTGAAAGGTGAAATTTAATGAAAATGAAAGTTCAGTCGTCGGCGAGTGAGTGGGCATGATGATCATGATGGGATGTGACTGAGTGAGAGATCCTGGCATATTTCAGACAGAATGGTAATGAAATTGAAGGCTAAACAGCTTGAATAGAGAGCGAGAGTCATGACTAGACTTGTACAGCAATATTTATTTTAGGAATAACTTTTTAATTTGTTCATCTGACTAGGTTCATCATTCATGTCGTAAGACATTGTCATTGACACTTGACAGTGCAATCATGAATGATAAATGACGAAGACAAAAAATGTTATTTTTGTATTCAAATATGACATTTTTACTTTTTGAACCCTCTTTTGGCTATATCTTCGGAGATGTGCCCAGGGCACATCGTGATTTACGTGAATAAATTACTCCGCCATGTGATGCGGTCATGTCGAAGTACAGACTTGCTCATTTAATTACTTGGTGTGCATCCGCGTTATAAAATAGTCCCCGTAAACACCATCGACATCACGAAATAACTATTTCACGGTAAAACACAGGACGGGAATTATTTTTCCACTCGAACTTTTTGTAAGATTTTAGACTTTGTTCTGAGTGAAAATTGTACATGATACATTCACTATTTCAATTAACCACTACTCACCAGCTATTGGCAAAAGAAAAGTAGAGTCATAAGAGAGAGGAATCGAACCCATGACACCAAGTATCGAAGTCCACAGCGTGACCAATAGGCCATGTAAACTGCTGATGGTCAGTATGGTCTCATTGTTATCATATACGTACAGCCCACATCGGTGATTATGAATAATTCATTAGCGCACCTATACGACTTGGTAGCAGACTAAAAGAATCGACATATACTATATCCATAATTATGGCAATAGTGCATAGAACATCAGTTATGTTAGTAATAATTATGCCAAGTCGTCATGATTGGTTCATGTGTACTATATATACCTACACTACAAGGGGTGTCTTTGACTAGCATCGGTAATATTCATGCAATCAAATTCGTGCATGGGCAGCCGGTGATTGGGGTGTTTATAAAGGGTGTAAATCGGGTGTAAATCGCGTGTGATTGGGATTTAATATATTTATTTGCATAATAACATCAGTTCTTTTAGTCGTGTACATGCCAATTCTTAACCCCCCCCCCCCCCCCCCCCCCGGGGGGGGGGGGGGGCGGTGGGGTATCATGCGTGACCAAGGACTTGCCAAAAGGGCAATTCCGTATGAGAGAAGGCAAAAACAACACATCTCAAAGTTGAACAATCTTCCCTAAATCAAACTGTTATCGATAGAGGAAAACTTGAATTTTAGGAAACTGAAAACCGTTTGTGTATAGCTCTATTGGTTTTGCAAATATTTCTGCTTGAATTGAACAGAAATTTATGACCTTTTATTCATAAATCAGCTTCATTTCATGAAAATGAAGTGAATCTTTTAATTCAATGATTGTTTCTGCTCTTTTTCTCATATTTTCCATACAATGTAGCAACAATCACAAATTGTAAAGCATGGGCAGTAACTTCATTGCATTTTTTTTGGGAGAAATTTTTGAAATCTATGCATATTTGGTCGTAATTCCGTTACGATAAAACGTAATAAGTTTTTCTCAATATCTTATTACTTGTTCTTTAGTCATGTCATTGTGAATTCTCTTCCTTCACCACAGTCCTAAGAACTTCTAACATAATTTTCTGAAATAATGTCACTACTTTTTCCAAAATTAGCGTAACGATATTAGTAATTCCGTTACGTAACGGAATTACACGCACATGGTTGTAAGGTATTGAATGATATTGCTGAAAATAAAAAAAATTCTTGTTCTCAATGTAGAAATACCCTTTAAATAGCATGAACTGTAGCCATGTAGACAATACGTCATTATACAAGTACTGTGCAATGTTACTTTATGTGACTCATTGTACCACATGCTTCATATTGCATCAATGGTGATTTAACTAAATTGATACACGATAGATAATTTCTCTAATCTCTCCATGAACATAATAGAGATGATAATGTTCTATCATTAAATTAGTTTCCAGCAAGAACCACTTGACTAAAATTATGAAGATGCAGCAGATTCATGTTTGTACTTAAGAAGGGAAAAACAAAAACAATACATTTATTTTAAAAATATCCAGTGATTAGTATGACACTGGTGCTACATTTATTTTCTCAAATTAATTTACATTCATGTATTTTAAGATATAAATCATACCTTCAACTTTCAAGGAGATTTAATATTAATAATTTTGTAATTGTATGTAGATTTGAATATCATTGATCAGTTAAAGGCTCATAACTTATCATTAATTATGTAAATTTGTATTAAACTGAAACATATAAAATTAAACATAAATACAGAATAGGCTTCAAGATATTCAAAACTAAACATAATACAGGCTAAGATACACATGTTTTATTCATTATCATAAAGTCAGAATACATTGAGTGTTCAGTGTGCTTCTGTATGCAGATCAAAGAAGAATGATGTGCAAAGTATTTGCATTTTCAAATGGGAATTCCTAAAGGTGTCTTTAATTTTTGGCAATTCCATATTTATATTTTATATGCTAACTTTTTTTTGTCTGAGGATCATACACGTTTATATCCGATATACATCTATACACGTATTTCATGGAATGGATGAAAATGCATTCCAAATTGATTTGAGAGTAAATTAAGATCAATTTAGGATGAATTTTTAAAAGAATAATTTTAGAATATAACAAGAGTTTATATAACAAATCTTGATTTTCTTGTAATTCTGTTACGCACACACATAACTTCAGGATTTGTTCTGGTCCTTATGTAAGAGCTTGTGATGAACAATGCATACACATTCTTTACTAATGACTATAAGCAGAAAAGCAGAAAAATGTAACCAAGAAATTTCATTTTCATGGGTGGATTTCACAGGCGTAATTCCGTTACAGTGACATTCGTTTGTCTTAAGGTAATTTCAGAGGTTAAAATAGATCATTTCTGGAAAAAAAGATGTACCAAATTCAAGTTTGTAACTTAAATGATAAGTTTTTATTACCAATGAAGAATTTTTTGTGGTAGCTTTTGCAGAAAATCATTACATAGTTAGTGTTGAATGAAAGACCCCTTTCAGTTATGATTGTATTTTGGTCTCTGGACGCTACAGTGTTATAGATTTGTAACAATCTTGGGTTCTGTTGTACCTCTAGTCTAGTACCCCTGCCAGTTATTAAAGTTTTAAAAACTGTGAAAGTGAAAGGAATTTTAAATATGATTAAGAAAACAGAGCTAAAAATCACTTATTTGTCATTCTGTAATTACAGTGGAATTACCCATTCACAATGCATTTCCATTCACACAGATTTCCAATATTCAGGAAGTTTACGAGGCTTTATAGCATTGAAAGTTGAATGATTTGACCTGTTTGTGATTTGTAATTGTTTAAATGTTGCTTGATATTGATTATGTGCAGTTATTTAGCATTTCACATAATGTACTACATTTTTTTTCACAATTTAGCCATTTTTCTTGAAGTAAAGGAAACATTTTAAAATGTTGCTTTTTTTTTCTTCAAATATGGTTATTATTGTCAAATTATTGATTTTTGAAAAGTATTGAAGCTAATATGTGAATTCTTTGTTGTTCATGTATCGATTTGTGGAAAATTGATTTCACTGCTTAAGTTGTGTAATTCCGTTACACACATTAGTGGACATAGTTCCTAGGATTTTTCTTTCATTAAATTGATGCAATCCTTTTTAATTTCTTGCCTACTAATATGAAGCTGAAAATAAACCGAAATAAAGCTGGATTTTAGCAATATTTTTTTCAAATTTCACTCTTATTTGTATTTTGGCCATATTTTGATTTATTTTACACATAACAAGTTCAAAAATTGCTTTACAGATATGTCAAATTATGGTTTATATTCAAGTGCTAGATAGCCTTGATGTTTGCATTAGCATGTAAGAAAAGTTGAGTGCAAAATAATTGAGTTTTCCTTGTAACTTTCAGAGATGTAATTCCGTTACAAATTTGTGTAATTCCGTTACAGTGGTCTTTTTTCAAAAAAGTGAATTTGTGAACTTATCATTGTGTTGTTTATGCACGTACTTGTTCCAAAATGAAGTTGACATTATCAAGATAGAAAAAATACATAAAATCAGTTTCAAAGTGTCTTATATTTCAGAGAAACTCAACGCAAACTTGTAGCAAAAAAAAAACTCCATTCTCCGGTAATTCCGTTACGGTCACACATATTGGTCTAGTGTGCAACAACACATGGAAGATATAAAACCATTTCCCTATCATGTTGTAGCCTGGTTACCCGTGCAACTTATATAAGTATCAAAATTTACTTAAGTCATGAGAATATTGCGCAGGGAATGAAATAATGAGCAAAAAACGTCTCTGAATGTAATTCCGTTATGGTGGAATTGCCCAAAAGCACCCTAAACAAGTATTTGCGTGGTGCAAAAAATACACCTTAAAGGTAAAGACCAGTTTTGGAAACGCCCCCCTCTCAAAAAAATGAAATGGAAGCTCTTATAACCAATAATGTGAAATAATATTATTATACTAATATAGGATCATCCAAATTTTGCCAAGAAACTGCCTACTAATTTATATATTTGCAAAATTATATATCTGTCCCAATGGGACAGATATGTCGCCCATACGCTATGTGTATTACGACCAGCGGTTTTCTTCCGATATTTCTGTATTTAATGATGCTGAGGTTCTGATTTTACCACACAAGCCCTATTTCAATACATATTCAACAATAATGATCAATATAGATGTATTCGGCTACTTTCCCAAAACTGGTCTTGGGCTTTAACTAAGTATGCATGATAATCATTATCGCTTATTAAGTAATACATTTTTTTGTAAACCCCTAAGTAAGTTACAACTATTTTTGATACCCTAAGCAAGTAATCAATACTTTGTAAATCCCTAAGCAGGTTATGACTATTTTGATACCCTGACCAACTAATCAATTGTGTACACCCCTAAGCAAGTTATAACTATTTTTTTATATCCTAAGCACCTTAAAACGGTGACTAAAACTTGTTCTAGTATTGAATGAACCCTATAAGCAAATAAGCTGAATTTATGAGACCCTTGAAACGAGTAATTTATCAGCCTAAAAAGGATGCAACTTTTTCCTGATTTTTGGTGATTCTGAGACCCTATTCAAAATACGTATTTTACGTAACTTGCCTGATCGTAAAAAGCAGTAAAAACAACTACCGTATTATTTTTAATCCATGCAGCAGGGGAGGGGGGGGGGGGGGGGGGGGGTATATAGATAGTAATAATGATACTCGTGATCAGTTAGGCGTAAATATTTTGTGTTTATCGATTCATTGGGGTCTTGCCAATAAGCGATGTAGCCTAATATTGCATTGTCTTTAAGGAAACCAGTGTCACACACACACACCAACAACTATAATGACACATGTTTTGCTTATTTAATGCAATCCATTTTCGACATCTTGGTACAACATCACGGACTTACTTTGAGTGGAACTCTTTTTTAAAATGGCGGTAGTGCACGTCCAATAATCAAATAAACTTTCAAAGCGACTTGTCATGCATGACTAAAAGAACCGATGATCTACACACATTTGCAGAGAGCATCGGTTCTTTTAGTCATGCCAAATTGTGGGCACGCTTTGATATCGAATGCCCCCACGGACCATAATATGAGCTGAGCCCACTGAATTAGACAGGGCTTGGTCAGTACATAAATTAGATGCCCATAAAGTGGTGTCATAATGATGTCATAAACATTTTTTTTTTATTTGGACTTCATTTCAGAAAGAGCATAACAAATAATGTTCTAATACCGAAAGTCAAATGAATATTATGTTCCGTATTGGCTGAGATATGTCCATTCGAATGATGGCTTTTTGTCATTGGGCAATCAGTGTTATATATATATAGTGCACTGGTTCATAAATTTATGAACCAATGCACAGTCTGATTGCCCATTGCAGTTAAATTCACTCGGATTGACATATCTCAGCCAATACGTAACCTATAACTTTGATATTCGGTATTTGGACATACTTTCTAAAAAATGAAGTCAAATTTTGACAATTCTGAAAAAGTGTTTTTATGATGCATCATGGCTTCTGTACTCTATTGAGTTCGACTATAATTATGAACATTCCTGTAATAATTGTGGACAAATGAACATTCCTGTAATAATTGTGGACAAATCAGCCCATCTATAATCTAAACACACATTCTAAAAACGGAAATAAAGGAACCGCGTGTATAATCAGTATTACGATGAGTATAAAGAGCGAGCTTTCGAGACAAATTAATAGTTGGAAAACACGTTTTTATCGATGAACGATGAAATGATTTTAACGAGTCGGTAAACATGTATACAGCTCTCGAAAATATAATGCGTGCCTTCTCTAACACGTCGCATCGTGTATATAAAGAGGTATACATGTTATTCTTTGCAATCTAATTAGAGTACTTTGGAATAAAATTAGAGTACAGTCATATAGAAGATGATCACAATTCGTTGGAACAGATACTCTGACCAAAGTGTGACCACAACATGTGGGTTTGTTTTGTCATCCCATATTTCTCATTCACCCTCTGTTTCTCCGACTCTTTATGTAAGTTACATCTATTCAGATATTTTCGTGTACCGTTAACTCCACTCTCCAGGGATATGCATCTGACGCCCGTATACCCGAACTAATCTGTTAATTCCTCATTTCTTGCGGTCTTGAATTTCGGCCCTCCCTCCTAATCTCACTATATGAATAACGGAGGCCAAATGCGAGGTCTAATGTCGATTACATAAAGAATAGAAAACGAAATATGAACACCATACGAATTTGCTGAAACAGATCAGACCATCTTGAAAATAATATCCGATTTTGCTACCAAAGCGTGATTAAAATAACAGATCTATTGTATCTGTACCTGTGCATCCGTTCTTTTATTCCAACAAAGTACAATACATGAAAGAGATGACTGTAATAAACATAATATGCTGATATAGTTGAAGATGGAATGGTTAGCGGTAATGAATATAATAAGGGTTGACACATAGACGCACATTTGCATAGAGGATCGGTTCTTTTAGTCATCATGCCAAATCACGTGCACGCTATTTATGATATCGAATGCCCCCGCGGACCATATATGAGCTGAGCCCACTGGATTAGACAGGGCTTGGTCAGTACATAAATCAGATGCCCATTGAGTTCGACTATTATTGTGAACATTCCTATATAAAAATTGTGGACAAACCAGCTTATAATCTAATTAACCCCTAAACACATATTCTGATAACAGAAATAAAGGACCCGCGTGTATAAGATCAGTATAAAGAGCGAGCTTTCGAGACAAAAGCTGCTCTCTCAGTGTATTATTAGTTGAAAAACACGTATTTATCGATGAACGATGAAATGATTTAAACGAGTCGATAAACTTACAATTCTCGAAAATATAATGCGTGCCTTCTCTTTGATTGCCTAGCACGTCGCATTGTGTATAAAGGTTAACATGTTAACATTTGGAATTGAATAGAAGATGAACCCAATTCGCTCAAGTGGAACAGATACTCTTACCAAAGTGTGACCACAACATGCGGGTTTGTTTGGTCATCCCATTTGTTTCATTCACCCACTATTTCTCCGACGTTACTCTTTATATATACATGTGGTTACATCTATTCAAATATTTTCGTGTACCGTTAAAATCCACGTACTCTCCTAGCCATGGTTGGTGAACCAGGGATATGCATCCGACGCCCGTGTATCTGAACTAATCTGTTAATTCCTCCTTTATTGCGTTCTTGAATTTCAGCTCTCCCTCCCTATATGAATGACAGAGGCCAAATGCGAGGTCTTTGGAATACACGAAATAAGAACACCATAGTTACGAATTTGCTGAAACAGATCAGACCATCTTCTACTATCCGATTTGTATACCAAAGCGTGATTTAACGACTGCAATTATGCATGACTAAAAGAACAGATCTATTTTATGTGTATAGTGCATCCGTTCTTTTGCTCCAACAAAGTACAAGACATGAACGGGATAATGTGATTAACAGATGCTGATATAGTTGAAGATGGAATGGTTAGCGGTAATTAATATAATACGGGTTGGTAGTATAAAATGAACTGAACTAGATACCAAGGCAATAGGATACTATACATTTGAGTAAATATAACAAAGCTAAATAAACAAGGAAACATAATATACGTCAATATCACCATTCACTGGTCTATATACTATAAACAAAAAGAACACACCATAAACAAAAATAATAATTCATGAAAGCTTGCCAGGTGTATATAGTCTTTAACTTCTCATCGACACGGCTAATGTTTTTTGTTTTGTTTTATGTCAAACGGTTTAATCAAATTTAATTGCCTTTGCCCAATCAACATGAAACGCATAAAACTGTTCTTATATATCTGTACAAAATTAGCGCACCTATACGACTTGGTAGCAGACTAAAAGAATCGAATACGGGTTGAAACTACATTAGTGTTGACCTAATTGCTGCACCATTATAAATTATATTAAGTGCGTTTTTAAAATTTACCTCTGAATGGGAACATGTGCCCAAATGCAATGCATTACATGTGCGATGGGCACATGTGCGACGAAAAAGAGAAGAGCCCATCACACATGTAATGCATTGCATTGGGCACTCGTTCCCCCACTGAGAAACATTTTCAAAATCGCACTTAATAGTTTCAACTTTCAACCCCTATCTCCCCTATTTATTCAAGATAGGCCATGGTATCCCTTTCAACCGTTAATCCTATCTGGGCTGAGGATCTCGGTTTCCCAAATCCCTTCTGATTTATTTATAAGCAGTGATAGGCCACAGAATCAATTCCTTCGTGAAAATGCGCATCATACATTTACTCAAAGAACCACTGCGCACCTACGACTTCGTAGCAGACTATTCGTCGATAGTCATATTCGTGGACAATCGTGTGGACGTTTTGGTCCATTTCCAAAAAAATAACTGATGCACACTCCAAACGCAACCAACATTCATACCCATCCTCAAACAGTCATTAACTGACAGTATTCCCTAAATCGCACTACTAAACTAACACGTGCCCACTATGTCCCAGAGAGATCGGTATGGGCACATGTCCGTGTGTGTGCCCAACATGTACATAATGGATCGATTTGGGAACGCGTTTGTTATCAAGAGTTTCCTACGATTACAATTGATTAGGGTAGCATGATATATATATATACAATGAGCCCACTCTAACCATCAGCGGGTTACATAGCCTATTGGTAACGTTACGAGGTGGACTTGTTGGCCTATATCAACATTTGGTATCATGGGTTCGAATCCTCTCCGATGCCGCTAATATTTTCTTTTATCATATAAGACATGGTGAGTAGCGGTTCTTTTAGTAAATGTATCATGCGCATTTTCACTAAGGAATTAAATATGTGGCCTACATCACTACTTCTAAATAAATCAGAAGGGATTTGCTAAATCGTTTGGGAAACCCAGATCGTCCGCCCAGATATAGGATTAACGGTTGAAAGGGATACCATGGCCTATCTTGAATAAATAGGGGAGATAAGGGTTAAAAGTTGAAACTCTTAAGTGCGATTTTTCAAATGTATCTCAGTGGGGGAACGAGTGCCCAATGCATTGCATTAAGTGTGCATTGGGCACTTGTGCTACTTGATCCCATCATACATGTAATGCATTGCATTGGGCACATATTCCCACACAGAGGTAAATTTGAAAAACGCACTTAATGGTCCAGCAAGTCAACACTAATGTAGTTTCAACCCCTATTTCCCCTCTATCTTCAATTATCAGCCACGCTAGCCTTCTTAAGAGAGTATCCTATCCGGGCTTCCAGCCAAACACGCATTAGGAATGTTCAATATTTATTACAGCTCTAGGAAACTCTCTTAATATAGTACACTAATACGTGCCCAATGTGTATTTAAGAGATGGGTTAGGGCACCTGTTAGTGTACTAGTTATATAGTACACTAACAGGTGCCCTAACCCATCTCTTAAATACATATTGGGCACGTATTAGTGTACTATATTAAGAGAGTTTCCTAGAGCTGTAATAAATATTGAACATTCCTAATGCGTGTTTGGCTGGAAGCCCGGATAGGATACTCTCTTAAGAAGGCTAGCGTGGCTGATAATTGAAGATAGAGGGGAAATAGGGGTTGAAACTACATTAGTGTTGACTTGCAGGTCCTTTTAGTGCCAAAATGGGAATTTACCTTAGTGTGGAAACACGTGCCCAATGCTATGCATTACATGTATGATGGGATCAAGTAGCACAAGTGCCCAATGCACACTAAATGCAATGCGTTGGGCACGCGAACGTATTTTTATCAATACTTTGTCCCTCAATGTATACCCAGGTCGAAAAAACAGTTGAAAATGAGTTACCAACTGGTACCATTTGATACCAGTTGGGATTAATCAGTCCAGTACTCTCTAACTCTCTCCCCTATTTATTCCAGATAAGCCATGGTATCCCTTTTAACAGTTAATCCTATCTGGGCGGAGGATCTCGGTTTCCCAAACGATTTAGCAAATCCCTTCTGATTTATTTATAAGCAGTGATAGGCCACATAATTAATTCCTTAGTGAAAATGCGCATCATACATTTACTCAAAGAACCACTGCGCTCACGACTTCGTAGCAGACTATTCGTCGATGGTATATATTTGTTCTATTATAGTCATACGTGGACAATCGTGTGGACGTTTTGGTACATTTCCAAAAAAATAAACTGATGCACATAACAAACGCAACCAACATTCATATCCTCAAACAGTCACTAACTGACAGTATTCCCTAAATCGCACTACTAAACTAACACGTGCCCACTATGTCCCAGAGAGATCGGTATGGGCACATGTCCGTGTGTGTGCCCAACATGTACCTAATGGATCGATTTGGGCACGTGTTTGTTATCAAGAGTTTCCTACGATTACAATAGATTAGGGTAGCATGATATATAATTACAATGAGCCCACTCTCACCATCAGCGGGTTACATAGCCTATTGGTAACGTTACGATGTGGACTTGATATCAACACTTGGTATCATGGGTTCGAATCCGCTCCGATGCCGCTAAAATTTTCTTTTATCATATAAGACATGGTGAGTAGCGGTTCTTTTAGTAGATGTATCATGCGCATTTTCACTAAGGAATGAAATCTGTGGCCTACATCACTGCTTCTAAATAAATCAGAAGGGATTTGCTAAATCGTTTGGGAAACCCAGATCGTCCGCCCAGATATAGGATTAACGGTTGAAAGGGATACCATGGCCTATCTTGAATAAATAGGGGAGATAGGGGTTGAAAGTTGAAACTCTTAAGTGCGATTTTTAAAATGTATCTCAGTGGGGGAACGAGTGCCCAATGCATTGCATTAAGTGTGCATTGGGCACTTGTTCTACTTGATCCCATCATACATGTAATGCATTGCATTGGGCACATGTTCCCACACAGGTAAATTTGAAAAACGCACAAATGGTCCAGCAAGTCAACACTAATGTAGTTTCAACCCCTATTTCCCCTGTATCTTCAATTATCAGCCACGCTAGCCTTCTTAAGAGAGTATCCTATCCGGGCTTCCAGCCAAACACGCATTAAGAATGTTCAATATTAATTACAGCTCTAGGAAACTCTCTTAATATAGTACAGATGGGTTAGGGCACCTGTTAGTGTACTAGTTATATAGTACACTAACAAGTGCCCTAACCCATCTCTTAAATACATAATGGGCACGTAATAGTGTACTATATTAAGAGAGTTTACTAGTGTTGAAATATATATTGAACATTCTTAATGCGTGTTTGGCTGGAAGCCCGGACAGGATACTGCTAGTAGTATATTACAGTTATATAATACATGTACTAGTAGTATATAACAGTTATATACTACTAGTAGTATATACTGTGTTACGCCGGAACTACTTTCTCAAAACTCAAAATAGAATATGTGCCCGGGGCACGCATTGGAAGATATAGCCCCCTCTTTTACATAAACTGAGCTGAAAATCTTTTTAAAAAGTGTACGACCTTTCAGTCCCAGTTTATGTAATTAAAAGAGGCCCCCAAATTGGTCAGTAGATTCGGACAAATAAACCCCCCCCCCAAAAAAAAAAAAATGTTTTCAAAATATACACAAGTTTGTTTCAGAATTAAACAAAAAACAACTGAAACTGGTCTTTTTTGGGTGACCATTTTATGTTTTTTAAAGATGTGCCCCCATCCCCCCCCCCCCCCCCCCCCCCCAATAAAAAAATGGAATTTGATACATTAAAAAAGTGTTAGAAAAGAAATGGTAATTTTGCTGATATCAGATATTGAGTCACAAAAATGGAGGGAAAAACAATCCTAATTTGGATGTAATAAATGATGGAAAATATTAACAGTGATAATGCGTCTTCACAGAAGCAGCAGAATTACAGTTTTTGTTTTTCTAACACATTTTGAAATCTGATGAAGAACAATTTTTAGGAATGTATAAATTGCCACAAACAAGTAAAATGGCAAACCTTCCATTTTGTTGGGTTGCCAAAATCAACCTTACAACTATCTCATCATCCCCCATCTTCATAACAAGTGGAGGATACATTACAACGTGTATGTCTCCACACTCCCTTGAAAGAAGGAAAAATGTCTTTCGATTGAAATTTGTAAAAATTATTTTAAAGAGTCACATGTATACTTAAAGGGATCTAGTATTACTAATAGTAACTTTGTTGACTTGAACATGTGCAAAAACTGATGAATGGTTGATGCCATGTATATTGTTGTTATCTGATATGTCCACAGGGTATTGTGTGAACATTTCAACTTTCAAGGCAAATGGACGTTGCATGGCCGAATAATGAGCAAAAATGCAAAGTGATATTCACTAACTCACTTCACTCACTTTGTACACGGTTTCAAAAATCCAACAGATAATTTATTATCTGAACACTTCAATCGTACATATCTTTGTAACGAAAGGGAAATTTGAAAAACCGAAACCTGTCCCATGATTTTATTGTTAATACCAATACAACAAGGTATGAGGGAACCGCTTGCCACAAATTATTGTAGATTGCAAATCCGAAAATGTATGTACATGCATTTCAAAAGGAGAACAGCTCATGATAGTTAGTAACATGGTGCCCTATCTGCCCCTGTGAGCACTGTCATGTACAGTGCACATGCCTGCCAAAAGTAGAACAAACATAGTGAAGTTTCAAAAATAATATCGCTAGTGATATTCGTTTGTCTCGCAATGTATGGTCAACATGGAATCTAAAAGATCACGACGTTTCGTATGCCGCTGCAATACTTTGTCAAGTATTGCAGCGGCATACGAAACGTCGTGATCTTTTAGATTCCATGTTGACCATACATTGCGAGACAAACGAATATCACTAGCGATATTATTTTTGATACTATATCCGCAATGAGTAATATATTTACCATTATAGTGAAGTTTGTTTCAATGTTAATACTCTCTAGCCTAGATTTTTCTTGCTTTTGTAGTCATTTCTTTTTAGGGGGCCATTAACAAATATATATAAATTTGATCTCTACATTTTGTATGTGTTTTTGCAGGTATACCAGACAACTTTGAACATGCAACGGGTCTGGAGAAGAAAGAACTTGAGATGCTGAGGGCAGGAGAATCAGTAAGTACATGCACTCTAGTCATTTAGATGAATGTTCATGCACATGCATGCAACACATTTTATTTCATGCATTCTGAGAAACAGTAAGACATTGTACGTACTTGTATTCGCTCTTTGGGGTAAATTGTACATGGTTTATGGAGTCTGGAAGGGCAGAAGCCCCATTTTGAAAGTTCTAAACTAAAAATGAACTTTAAAAAAAAAACAGTAAAGTTACTCTACATGTAGGCTTATTTTTTTTTTTTTTTAAGTAGTTACTATGTACAAATCGTGTCTTTGGTTGCTAGGAGATTGTCTCATGAGTAGTCCTCTAAAATGGCAATGAAATTGGTAAGAAAAAATGAATTTGAAAATTAGTATGCAAACGTTTCACAACACCTTTTGCAAATAAAACTGGGTTTTAAAAACAATATAAAACAAGACTTGCAGGTTACACTTACCGTATTTGTCGGTGTATTAACCGCTCCGATGTATTAACCGCACCCCCAACTTTGGCCGTTTTTCCATGAAAAAAAAAAAAATTTGATAGTATAATTCTTGATTTTTAGTCTTTAGATGGTCAGCATTTTCTTAGGAAAGGTACCAAAAATAGCTTATCTATCAGAGAATTTTTGCATATGAATTTTGTTTTATTTACTGAAGTCTCCGAAGTAAATAAAGAAAATAATCAGGCCTTCTTCACAGCAGAAGAATCTATAACTTCTGTTGAATTTGCCACACGGATCACTACACATGGGACTACATAAAACGTTAGACAACAAAACGAAGATTTCACCAATAAAACAATCAGAACGGAGATTTAAAAAAAAATGTACCTTAATGTTATTCCTTCTTTCTAGTTCAAATTATGTTGAATCTACTCTTGAAAACTGTTTCAGAAATAGTAAGTAATAATAGCGAGTAATACGGCATACGATCGTCGTCGATCGTCGACATGGATGAAACGATTCTCAAACGTTGACATCCAGTCCGCCGGCCCGGTACTAAACAAATGCTCCGATAGCCCGCCATATCACTCATACACTTTGCGTGAAGGTTATGGGTCTATTTTGTTACGCGAGATCCATCCGCCGGGAATTGGGGAAAGAGAATCCCCGCCTGCATGCTCGGCCAAGTGCCAGTCGCGCGGCTGGGTGCATGTTAGGATTCGTACTAAGATCGAAGCAATGATCGTGAATCTTCAAAGCTGCTTTCGCAGCAACAACGAGCAATATTTAGGAAGAGGTAAAAGAGAAACATAAAAGACACTGCATGACTTGTTTTGGGGGGAATATGCTTGTATTTTCCGTGCATCGTATGAGTATGAATGCCTTGCTGAGGTGGACTTTGGTCACTTGTGAATCTTATCTCCGTGTATTAACCGCATCGTATTAGGGCCCGGCGCTGGCTAGGCAATTTGCGTGTACAATTTTCCTATCTCCGTGTATTAACCGCTCCCCCCTTTTTGGAGCTTTTTTTTTGAGAAAAAAGGTGCGGTTAATACACCGACAAATACGGTACACGTATAGATAATGAGTATTCTTAAAGATAGACTATAGTGTCCTACTTTTGCAGGAATCTACAAGTTCAATTAAACATTCCATCAACCAGAAGGATACTACAGGTACATCAAGTTGTTGAGATATGAGCAGTACCTCAAGCACTTAATGTTTTATTGACTGTAAAATGGTCTTTACACAGCTAGATTCCGATAACTGAAAGTTTGCAGCTGAAGTACATGGTCCAGTCAGCTGGACCATTTACACGCAATATACGCTAATATGCTGGAGATAAGCATACCGGCCATTCGTACACTGTTGCGTTCAAAGGTTGAAAGCTGTGTTTTAGGAAGCAAAAAGGGACGGGAAATAATAATTGTTTCTACATTTTGCGGTCTTCAAAACAACAGAGTCTGTAATTATTATCAAATTGTATGAATTATGGATCACATAAACAAAAGTTTTTTTTACATTTGCTGGTAAATGGAGGGAGGAATCGGCCAACAAAAATATTTTTGTGTTGGATAGTGCAGCAGGCGGAAGAGGTTCATCTCCGCACAGCGCTATTGTAATGTACCTATGTGTGACTGAAGGGACAACGGCGCTGCAGCTGTTGACCTGTATGTTGAACAATACTTTCAAGGGCTTCTTTTCTAGCCTCAGTGCATAAAAAAGCTAATCAGTTTTGCATTGAACAAGCACTGCTGTTTACTCTGTTGAGATGTAAAAGACTAATGTTGGAAATCTGACGCACAGGGTAGTGTCAGAGTAGTGCCAGGTCTTGGTGACCAGTGGCCGAGAGCATGATCATGACCCAGGACCAGCCCTAGTTCCACTGATCTCTAGATATGCTTGTGTACAATCATTTACGGTTGAATGAGCAAGGGCGGTATGTGTGCTCTGCTTCATGTATACGTTCTGTTGATTTGTATGTTATTCTAGCATACTGACATCGATGAGTTAGAGCCAAACATGCTAATTACCATGGTAAATGTCGCTGGTCCGTATTTGGGCCCCTGCCCTCAGGAAAAATTTGTCACGATGATACTTGATCAATTTCCTCACATTATTTTCACAGTCAGGTTGTGCAGTAAACAAAGACATGCTGCCCTTTGATCTTGTTTCATGTTGATTTTATTTGGCAAACAAGTAATTGACTCTTTTAATCATGTAAAGTTATAGTATTTTGCATTAGTTAGTCTTCATGAAGTATAACTACTTAGAATGAGGCCCTTCTAATGTTGATTGAATTTTGAATGAGGCTGGTTGCTAGTTCACATTGAATCGAAAGAAAGAATTGATTTGTGAAGTAGCCTCAAGTAGTGATTTTTCGCATATTTGCTTAGATGCATCTTTACATTGAACTTTGTACATTGGCAATTTTCATGTTGGTCCGTAGCCCGTGTAGGGAAAATGATTCTCATGTTATTCGTTTTCTCCTTCAACCCTGTGGTAACTAAATATGCCATTTATATTATCTTACATGTATACGTATATACCGTATTTGTCGTTGTATTAACCGCATGGTTTTCCCGACGGAATTACCGACGAAAAGGGGGGTGCGGTTTGTACACAGAGATAGGGAAAATTGCACAAAAATCCCCACTAGGACAATACAACACGGAACACTATACTTGGGACTGTAATCAATTCTAGAAGAAAAACGAACACAAAACAAATTTAAAAAAATCAAAACGGAGATAAAAAACTGTACCTTGATATGTTATTCCTTCTTAAAAGTTCAAGTTTTGTTGAATCTACCTTTGAAAACAGTAAATTCTAAGCTATTTGGGGGGATAAGAAATTGAGATCGTAACTTGCAATCTTGAGAAAAAATATGTGACTGAAATTAGCCACTCCCGATTCGGGATTGATGGCTAATTTCAGTCTTGACTGAAGTTAGCCACTCCCGATTTGGGATTGATGGCTAACTTCAGTCTTGACTGAAGTTAGCCAATCCTATCGTAATTGATTGCTAATTTCAGTCAAATAAAACCTGCACACTTTTTCTCCACACTACTAGTACTTGCAAGTTACGATTGCAGACGGATTGATCGGGGAAGGGGCTCATAATTTCCTTTGTGCTTCAGAGACTTCAGTAAATTGAATTATATTTCATAGACCAAAACACTCTGAAAAAGAATTATGTTTTTACTTATCCTCGGCACATTTTGACCATCTAAAAATCAAGAATTTTACTATCAAAATTTTTTTTTTTCATGGAAAACCCCAAAAGTTAGGGATGCGCCTAATACACCGGAGCGGGTTATACACCGGGAAATACGGTATACAAAACAAGGATGTGTTTGGTTTATTGCATCCGACTCAGTTTCTCTTGCTTTCTCAATTATATTTGAATGCTATTTTTTAACTTAAACATTTTGATTTTAGATGCTATTATCTTTATGCCTCCGCCAAAGAAGTGGCCGGAGGCATTATGTTTTCGGGTTGTCCGTCCGTCCGTCCGTCCCGTTTTCATTCTCGCGATATCTCAAGAACCAGTAGACGGATCAATTTCAAACTTGGTATGAGTGTACATATTGGGGTGACAATGATCTGATTAGATTTTAGGGGTCATGAGGTCAAAGGTCAAGGTCATAGGACTCAATATATATGCAAAAATGCCTCGTTCTTGCGATATCTCAAGAACTGGTTGACGGATCAATTTCAAACTTCGTATGAGTGTACATATCGGGGTGCCACTGATCTGATTAGATTTGGGGGGTCATGAGGTCAATGGTCAAGGTCACAGGACTCAATATGTATGCGAAAATGGCTTGTAATGGCAACATTTCAAGAACTGAATGTCAGATTTCAATCAAACTCGGTACCTGAATGTATCATAAAGAGTCAACGTAGCCATAAAATGTTGGGGTCATGAGGTTGAGGTCAAGGTCACGGGACTCATTATACATGCAAAAAGCTTGTAATGCCGAAATCTCAAGAACTAAATGTCAGATTTCAATCAAACTTGGAACCTGAATGTTTTTTAGGGAGCCATCAAAGATTGGGGTCATATGGTCAAGGTCACAGGACTCAAAATATATGAAAAATATTTTTAAAAATTAAATCAGTGCATGTTAATTTGGGCTTGATATTAAAATCGCGTGATAGCGGAGGCATAATTTTCGATTGCACGCAATCGAAGATCCATCTAGTTTTTATATGTCTTTTATCCATGCATTCTTGATGCTATTTCTTTTTCCCAAGTGTTTGCTATAGGGCAATTCCAAGCAAACATTGACATAAGCACCCATTTTTCAAATTCGCCGAATCATAACATATTTGGTATCAAATTAAAGCTTAAAGATTAAACTATTCAGAAATGCATTTTGTTCAAAAAATTTGTTGGCGTAAACTATTATTTCATAGGAATTAATTAGCATAAATTAATTTTCAATTATTTTCACAAAATATACTTTTAAATATTAAGCTTAAAAGAGCTGCAAAAATAGGTTTTCATAAAATTTTCTTTCAGTGTTGGTAAGAACATTACTTCAATTTATCAGATAAATATCTATTTTGGCATTTTCACTCTTTGTTCTGCTTCAGTGACTTTTTCATTTATAGTCATATATATGTCACGCTGTTACCCTAAAAACAGGTATTTTTAATATTTCTGGAAAAATATGAATGGGAATGAAATTATTTTTTGTTTCTTCTTCATTCACCCATAGGGCTATATTATGGATGCTATATAGCAGCATTATCTTTTACCACTAATTAATCTAAGCAATATCAATTTGGTCACGCTGTTACTTTTTGGGTAACAGCGTGACGCAACCTACTTTTTTTTTGCAATATCTCAAGAATGGTCGGATGGATTCTGTTCAAACTTTGTACAAGACATGCATTCAGAGGTATAGATTATCTGATACATTTTGGGGCCATGAGGTCAAAGGTCAAAGGTCACAGCTAATTAATATGCAAAAAATATATTATTCTCAAGATATTTCAAGAATCCTTGAAGGATGACATGATAATTAATACTGGTATGCGTTCAGTGAAGTAGATGACCTGATTATAGAATTTGGTCATGGGGTCAAAGGTCAACAGGTCAAATTATTGTAGTTTATTTTTTATCTCACAAAAAAATGCCAGAATTAATGTTAGAAAGAGTACTGTAGATAGAAGAAAATTCTATGAAAATGTTTGGAGCACAGGTCAAAGGTCACTCGGATAATTACCAATTCAAACACAAAAACTTACTGACATTGAAATCATGTTACATGAAACAAATCACTTGTAGATATGCACTGTGCCGACATAAAATTAAACATTTGTATGCTAATTTGAGAAATAAGGTCAAAGGTCAGATGTCAAAGGTCTAATATTTCATTGTTGCAATTAAGTTTGTATTTTGGGTTTGATATTTGATGGTTCCTCAAACTAAATTATGAAAAAGATAAGAATTTCAATTTTGTCCAAAAACATTTTTGATCAATAGAGGGCGCTAGGCTGCAAATTTGTGTCATGCTAACCATCATTACAGAGCATCTGGGTTATATTACCCATTCATCTAGTTCTGTATAGATTCTGGATGACTACATCAAAATTATATAATCTTATTCATCTCATCAATATCTCCCATATATATAACATGTACAATTCAGAGGTCACGCTGTTACCGTCACGCTGTTACCGTGCACAGATACGTTTATGATATCATATTTACTATGAACATTGGATTTTTTCTACATTTTTATTTGGATGTTCTAGCTTGATGTCTAGTACAAAGAATCAATGTGACAAAATTGCAAAATGTTCCTGTAGTTCACAGAGTTTGCTTAGTTTCTTGCCATGTAAGAAACCCATGTCTTTTTGCCGTCACGCTGTTACCGCAGATATTGATATTCATAATTCATACTTTAGTGGGAATTTGGATTTTCTTTCCTATTTTAAATAATTGGTAGGATAGTGGTAACAGATGCATATCAAAATTTGGTTCTGGACATTTTTATTTTGTGAGTTATTTAGACTTTCATCGTGAGAAACACCCTCCTACCGTCACGCTGTTACCTTGGAATTGCCCTATATGTTAAAGGGATTTAGTAACTGTTCAAAATGTCTGAAAAATGACCATTTATTTGTTGAAGGTTACTTTACAAGCTCGCCTTTATGACAATGGCACCTTGAAATAAGTTTTGCATTGAACTCTATCCAAATTTACAGGGGCTCTTTATGGCAATTCATTCTGAGCCCCTTTTGTCACTGAAACCTGTTCCATGTTTCTATTTGTAATACGAATACAAGATAAGTGATAAGTTTGGTCACCTGGATTTTGGCAATGTTATTAATTAGATTCCTTTAACTCTCTGTCAGCTTGCTCTCTGTTCACTTTTACTTAGACTTGGTAATGATATGCGCGTTTTGTTTTCCACCCACAGGATCCCTTCCAGATGAGTGTGCGGAGAAAAGCAGCAGGAACCAAAAACAACATTTAAATACTATTTTTGTTGCTGTTGATGTACATGTACTGTACCTAAACAATGCAGATTGTTTTCTAATTGTATTCTCTTCATGCCTTTACCTTTATCCATATTTTAATACATCATTGACCCTTCTTCTTACTCCAAATTGTTTGCAATGTTCATGTTAATTCTGTGTTCACTTTGTACTATCCACATTTTGCTTTCCACCCACAGTAACCCTTACAGCACCAAGAACAACATTCAAATGCCCTTTTTTAACCTTAAAAAATGAAGATTTTAGATAGTACCTTTACCTCTATTTATATAAATGCAGTTTTGACCCTTCTTACTCCAAAATGTTTACAACTTGTTAATGTTTATTCTGTGTTCACCTTTTACTATCCATGTTTTGTTTTTTCCACCCACAGGATCCTTTCCAGATGAGTGTGCGGAGAGTAGCAGCAGGCACCAAGAACAACCCAGTACCAGTGACATCCGCCCTTGGAAAGAGAATAGTAGGCTGTATCTGTAAGTATCCTATTGCAAATTTCATCACTTTCGATCTTGTACTCACTAAAGGGAAACAAAACGCTGGAATTTTTGCTTACTGTTACTCAAAGTGCATTTAATTTCTATCACTTCTAGTCATAAATTTTCTCTTGGGCATCAATAATAATGGAAATAGTTACTGTTTTAAGACCATTATCTGTTTTGACTGCCGGTGGACACTAACCCCTTATAAACACACTTCAACCTGTACCCCCGACTTAAAGGGATCTAGTAACTTTGTTGACATGTGCAAAAAGTGATGAAGGGTTCATGCAATGTATATTTTTGTTATCTCATATGTCCACAGGGTATTGTGTGAAAATTTCAAGTCAAATGGACATTGCATGGCCAAGTAATGAGCGAAAATGCAAAGTGATATTCACTAACTCACTGCACTCACTTTGTACACGGTTTCAAAACTCCGGGGGGGGGGGGGGGGTTTTCTTATCTGAATACTTTGATCATACCTATCTTTGTAATGAAAGGGAAATTTGAAAAACCGAAACGAGTCCCATGATTTTATTGTTAATACGAATACAACAAGGTATGAGGGAACTGCTAGAATTTAAATTTTATTTTGAGGATTTGGACAATGTTACTAAGTCCCTTTAAGTCAAAACGTCCCCTGAAATATTACACCATCTATAATTGTTTTTTGTTTTGTTTGTTTTTATTTTCATCACTTGCAGGCGAAGAAGAGCAGACGCACATCAACTGGATGTGGCTGTACGCGGGCGAGTCGCAGCGCTGCGAGTGTGGCCACTGGTTCCAGCTCAAGGAGGTGGCCCCTATAGGGGCAGCTGCCGGACACTAACCCCCCTCATAAAACACACTTCAACCTGTACCCCCGACTAAGGTCAAAACGTCCCCTGAAATGATATACCATCTGTAATTTTTAGTTACACATGCATTTTATATTCCATTTGTAAAGCTTTTAAGAAACATTTTGCATTTGGGATTTCAATGGCAGTGAGGATGGATGTGATCTAAGGGGGTACACTTGGATGTATTAATCAAATGTATAAATAGCAGGAAGATTTTATTGATACAGAGCAGTTCTTGTGAATTTTGTTGTTCGTTTTTTCCTTTAAATTAACAATCTACCAAACTTTGTAAGAAATTTGTTTCTGATCATATATGCGGGTGAAGTAGTTTGCAGAAGTTACTGCAGAGCATGGGCGTCGATACTTATGTAATACCTATTCATCAGGTGGGGATGAATGAATAGATCATCCCCCCCTGATGAATGGGTATCAATTACAGATCGACACCCATGCTGCAGAGTCAATTTTGTGCATAGTTCCAATCAATTTAACCTCAGAAAATATCCAAACGAAAGTGTTTGTGCTGATCAGATATTCCCACGTGTGATTGGTGGTGGTTTTGCAATACAAAAAAAAAAGAAAATGTATTTAAAGTTGTGTGATTGTGTACAAAATGAATTCATTATGCAAGGGTGCGAATGGATCCAGACTATCAACTTCAGAAAAACAAACAATTTGGAGGGGGGGGGGGGGGGGGGGGGGGGGGGGGCAGTAATCGTTGAGATTAAGAAACATTTTGTTCAAAATGAGTTGAATACAAATACTGTTTGCGTTCATTAAACCCACCCACTTCTCAAAATTATTAGCTGAATTTAGATCTTGATATAGCTTACAAAAGCAGTGAATTATGCGTACAGTTACACAGATTTATGAGGAGCTAGGTAGTTCTCGTCAACAGAGGTGAAAATTCTGAATCATTTGTCGTAGCACGATGATGTCGTAATGAATCCTTCAGCCTAACGTGTAGTGCTTTGTCATTTAATGATGATGATCAGGAAACGTGTTTCAGTGAAGGAGGGGCCAAGCTTACTATTCCTGAACCAGACACTTTCACTGAGAGAGGGGAGAGGAGAAACACATTGATTCAAGAAATGGGTTGTTGTTAAACCTTGTGATATTAATATTTGTGGTTTAATAAAACCTTGTTATAACTATGAATGACATGTGTGTTCTTTCTTTCTTTCTTTTTTTATTTATCGTGCCTTTGAATGTTTGTACCCATTGTACGCAGTGTTTCAAGAACATTTTCAGTCAATAAATAATCGATAATATACTCGATTTATATAGCGCCTTAATATGATTGATAATCATCTCTAAGCACTTTACAATGATATTAATATCCCCGGTCATAGGATACATTGCAAACCAGCAAAGATTGTGTGCACCATCTCCACTCCCTGGGGAGCATTCCTTCCAAGCGGCTCATGGGCATTGAGAAGATAGGCTTTCACCTCCTATTGAAATTGTTAACCTATTCAGGACTGGTCCCAAATAAACTCCGGCTGTGGTCTAAGGAGAATGCATGCATGTTATACCAAAATGAAGCAGTCTTGAATGGGCCTGATGCAAAGCATGTACAAATTGGTCTATCCCATTCCCCTCGAGATTCTAAAATCCCCATAGACTTTGTACATAGCCAACCCGATTCCAGTAAGAAATGAGTTTAAGATCTGAATTTTATGTACACATGTACAAAAAACAACTCGGATTGTGAAGTAAGACCACCAGGGGGTGTTTCACACAGATTCTAAGTTGGACTTAAAAAATGATGGAAAGCCATTTGTAGCCTTGGAATAAAATATATTCAAAAGCGAAAATGCAAGTATTTTAGACTTTTCATAAATTTTACATCAAAAACATGAAATCCCCATGAAAATACAAAATATCAATGATTCGAATCAACATCTTATGCGTTTTAATAGAAACTTTACAAAATTGTTCCAAAGAAACTAACGGCTTTCCATAATTTCTAAGTCCAACTTAGAGTTAAGTTCATCTTTGTGAAACACCCCCGGGATCTGTACACCTTACTTGCCCTTGCTCCTGTTCCTCCAACAATCTCATAGCGACACTAACACAAACAAATAGCATAATTTCTTTGTTAGCAGCGTTTTTGGTTGTATTTGTGGATGTGTGTTTGTGAGTGAATGTTTGAATATCATTATTGTAAATGTGTAGATGGCTACTGAGTAACTGTGAATATGTGTGTGTGTCGGTTTGTGGGTATGTATGTTTGCATATGTGTATGTTTGTGTGTGTGTGTATGTATGTGCATAATTTGTGTGTATGTATGTCTGTTTGCGTGCACATGTGTGTGTGTGCGTGCGCATGTGTGTGAGTGTGTGCATACTGCATAATGTATGTGTTTGTATATTGTGTGTGTGTGTAATTGTACAGCGAGGACAGATTACCAAAAGATAAATCACTGAACAATAGACTTTGGAAGGTAGTATAATAGTCCTCAAACAATAAGTTTGTGCTTTTATTCAGACATTCATGGACAAGGCATACTACA